>OMNW01009715.1:0-63388 GCA_900303245.1 Selene dorsalis | reverse complement strand
TATTTCCTTACACCCTATTTACCTATTTGCTGATACTTTTATTTCCTAACGTCACATTTATTTCACTGCTCTTTCTATTTCAATCTGCAATATTCAAATGAGGGGGCGGGGTTATCTGACCCTTTCAGAGTAAAACAGCTGTCATACATCTTGATTTGTGAGACCGGGAGATGCTCACGGTCGGGGTGGTGGCCTTGCCCTGTATGGGGCGAATAGTCTCGCTGCTTCAGCTTTCAAAGAGAATACAAAGGATTAGAACAGTGGCATGTGGACAACACATCATCTTTCAGGACATTTCACTTTTTCTTTAATTCTCCACGTGTTTTTATGAGAGGAAAATTGCTATTCTGTCTTCCATGTTTTACGGGTCAGATAGGAATCCAGTTATTAGCCTGGATCTGAAGTTTGCTTTTGTGAAATAATTGACACGTTTGTAGAGTGAAAGCACACAAGTGTTGTGCACACAAAAAACAAATAGAAAAGTCACAAGACATGAACAAAAATCACATCATTAATGCAAAAGCTTTTGTGTTGTGATGATGGTCACCATAATTGTGTGATTACATGGCATCTATAAACACTTCTGCCTTAAAATGAGTTTGCAATTTAAATGTGAGAAACCTTGTGGTAAAGTGAAGAAACCAAATAGAAGCAGAAGACAATACACATAGATAGGAGGGTTTCTAGCTACAAAAACACTTTCCATTTCAGACAGACCCTGCAGTTTGTTATTTAATTAAATTAAACCAGTTTGGTCTGTTCCGTGCCTCCCCCAGTGATGCAGACCCTCCAGCCTGACACTGTCTGTGAGTTCCACTTAGTGGACTCTCCAGTTCCAGTGCATCATACATCTAGTCCTGCCCCCAGAGTTTTAAAAATTCACAGAAAAGCAGTGTGAGATACTGGTGGATGTGAAAGGAGATTACCTGTTGCCATGTATATGTGTGTGTGTATGCATTGGCCGTAGTAATAACCAGGAGGGATCTGCCTATAGCGATGCATTACTTTTTAGTTTCTTCATACAATCATTGCTGCTGGCCAGTATGATGAACAGTGACAGAGGCCAGAGGGACCAGTCCTGCTGAGAGCACGATTCATCACAATCTTTATGGACACTTTCCTGTCTGGTATTGAGCAAATGGCAGACCCCCTAGTAAGTGTCTAGCCATCCCGGACACATGTGTCACTGAGAGGCAAACCAGAGGGAAAAGACATCATGATATAAAAAATGACAGCAGACAATATGCAGTACCCCCCAGACATCTATCTATTCATCTATTTCTTCTGCCCAGAGGCATGATGCCTTTGTTTTGTTTTTTGGTCCTGTCTTGAATATGTGGTTATGTGTGAAATGCCTGTTTTACTTTGAGAAATGGAGGGGTGGGGGGTGGGGGGATTCTCTTATAATAATTGTGAAACATCAGCACAGCTTCTAGTGTGGGATTCAATGCAGCAAAACCTGTGTTTCAATTTGTCAGATGTTTCCCCAACAGATGGGAGTCTACAATTATTAGCAAGTTCTAACATGAATTACAATATTGTGTGGTATAAATTGTGTATGAGTGTGTTTGCACGCTCTGTTGAGCGTGACAATGAGTTGCTGTTACTGGCATACTGCTCCTATTCTTCCTGACTGCATTTGTGACCTTTTTAAACTTCCAAACATCCCTCCAGCAGTTTGTCATGACCTCAGGAACTTGATAGACCAGTGAGCACACCTACTGAGCTGTTGATGGCATTTGGGTAAACAAGACCTGATACAGCTCGTATAAATGTCCACAACAATAAAGTTAGTGATCACTCGTGTTTGTACATCAGGTTATTTCAGGTCTTTGACTGCATATGTTTTTTCGGTCACAAATGTTTCTCCTACTCTGATTTCATTCAAGGTGTGACCCTCTCTCATAAAGGTGGCACTGATATTACTTGTTTTTAAATCAGTTGTTTGATTATTTTGCCAATGATTTGGTTTTAACAAAAACAATTATGGATGGCCTTATTATGTATAAGGCAAAGTCAACACAGCACTCCCCTGATTAACATGAGCAGAGTTTCTGGGATGTGGTTGAGATGGTTTGAGCTCATGCTCGCTCGATTCAAAAACAATATCTGGTGATGAACAAAACTGCAATTGTTGAGTCCTAAAATATATAACAAATATAACATGAATGAATATGAATGAATAACACAAATATGACAACTAAAATATAAGGCAGCTAATATATATATATGTATATATAAGTATCGTCTTCTATTGAGGGCAATACATTCTCGCCATATTGGAACTAAACTTTCAAGTATAGTTTTTTTTTTTCTGTTCATTCTGCTTCAGCACTGAGATAGAGCCGATGCACTACTTATTTCTTTTAGTTGGGATTCTCCCAGGGATTCACTTGAGAAGAACTGATGAATATGTATTTTAAGGAGTGCCAGCGCAGGGAGCACAAAAATGACGGATGGGTTTATTGGAATTACTATAATGGAGCACTTTCTAACTAGGCGTGAACTTGTGTGGTCACAGCCACTTGTCAAGGCCACTAAGGAAGACGCCAGTATCATGTCCTCAGTTAGTTTTATAATGCCATAATACCTATAGGCTTACTGGTATGAATGATAGTATGTAGAGAATGTATTCAATACTACATTTGTTGATTTTGAAATGTTCACCATGGTAACAGCATGATTACACAATATGTCTCTGTTGGTTTAGCAGCCTGGTTTAAAACTGATATATCTCAATCTTCAAGCTTTTGCAATGCCCTGGATTTTCCTCCAATAACCTTCCTTAAATAATGAGTGTTGTATTGATTGCCAGAAACCTTGATTTATATATTAACTATCCCACAAGAATGAATGATGAAGACTTTTATTCTCTGATGCATCATCTCTAGGTTCAAGTTTTTCTTTGTGCAATTCTTGGATATGCCATCAGCCTCAGCTGTGCAAATCAGCATATTTTCAAAAAGGACTAGAAGAATAAATCTCACAAGTCATAACTCTGGTAAAAGGCACTCAACAGATTGTGGGTGTAATTATGTGTTTTGTGAGAATACAATAGTCATGTATAGTGGACGGATGTAACTTGTTTATTAGCCGGTCAAACAATGTTCCGGATAATCTAAAGACATCTGGATTTTTGTACCGTAAAAGATAAGTTCCGTTTTGTGTGTGCTGCAGGCCAGGTGTTGCAGCTCGGGTGGTTGCTGAAGCAAAAACTTGGGTCTGGGAGAAGTTCAGGCAGGCCATGGAGGATGACTACCGGTCATCCTTGAAGAGATTCTGGCAAAGCGTCTGGCGCCTCAGAAGGGCTCTACCAACATTGTTTACAGTGAGGAAGCAGAGGCTAAGGACCCAGAAGTTGATTCATCCATCACTTAAGCTGAGTCACTGAAGTAGTTTGGAAGCTCCTCAGTGGCAAGGTACTGAGTGTGGATAAGATTCACCCCGAGTACCTCAAGTCTCTGGATGTTGTATGGCTGTCTTGGTTGACACACCTCTGCAGCATCAAGTGGCAGTTGGGGACAGTGCCTCTGGACTGGCAGACCGGGGTGGTGGTCCCTCTATTCAAGAAGGGGGACCGGAGGGTATGTTCCAACTATTGGGGATCACACTCCTCAGCCTCCCTGGGAGAGCATATACCAGGGTACTAGAGAGGAGAATTCGGCCAATAGTCAAACCTCGCATTCAGGAGGAACAATGCGGTTTTCGTCCCAGTTGTGGGACACTGGACCAGCTCTATACCTTCCATAGGGTGCTTGAGGGTTCATGGGAGAAGGCATTCAACCGTGTCCCTCGTGTCCCCCCAAGGCCCTGTACTAAGGGCTGTATGGTCTCTGTATGACTGGAGCAGGAGCTTGTTTCACATAGCTGGGAATAAGTCAGACCAGTTCCCAGTGCATGTTGGACTCTGGCAGGGCTGCCCTTTATCACCAGTTTTGTTCATTATTTTTATGGACAGAATTTCTAGGTGCAGGCAGGGGCCGGAGGGAGTCTGGTTTGGTAGTCACTGGATTTTATCTCTGCTTTTTGCAGATGATGTCATTCTGTTGGTTCCTTCAAGCCAGGACCTTCAGCATGTACTGGGGCAGTTTGCAGCCAAGTATGAAGCAACTGGGATGAGAATCAGCACCTCCAAGTCCGGGGCCATGGTTCTCGACCGGAAAAGGTGGCTCGCCCCCTCGGTCTGTCGTGGTGAAGAAGGAGTTGGGCCGAAAGGCAAAGCTCCCGATTTACCGGTCAGTCTACGTTCCTACCCTATAACCTATGGGTCATGACCGAAAGAACTAGATCTCAGATACAAGTGGCCAAAATTGGTTTCCTCTGCAGGGTGGTGGGGGGCTCCCTTAGAAATACAGTGAGGAGCTCTGTCACCCAGGAGGAGCTCGGAGTAGAGCTGCTGCTCCTCCACATCAAAAGGAGCCAGCCAAGGCGCTGTTTTTTTTTCGGCTGGGTTTGGGCTGGCTTCTATGCCACACTTTGTGCCGTCTCTAGTGTTGTCTAAATCATGTCAATGCTGCCTAAGTCAAATTATTTTCTCTGCAAGATATGCACAAGTCATGCAATTGTCTTTTTACTTTTGCAAATTTGTTCACACATCTGGTGGAAGTTACCATTAATGTACAAATAAAAAGTTCTTACGTCTTTGCTGAAAAAAAGTGGGTTTTTTTTTCTTTTCCGAAAACCTGAAAAAAAATGAGTTAGGCAGATATGCTATTAGGCTGACAATTTTATGCTAGAAATAAGGTCCAGTTTGCAAAAAACAGAACTTCTCCTTTTATATACCATTATCACTTCTGATATATAAAACCGTCATCAGTTATAAAAAAAAGGACTCTTTTCAGGAGCTGTCTATGAAACTGAAACTGTCCAAGGTCACATGCTGATCTTTTGTATTCTCACTTACAGTCAGTGACGCATTTCTGTCCAAGTCTTTTTGTTTTTGAGCATTCAGGCATGGATGTGGAAGTTAACCTCACAAAGCAAGCAAGCATTTTCACAAAGCAAAGTCTTTTCATCAAAGAGAAAAAAAAACACTTTTTTCCTGTAACAAACTCTTTGAAAGCTCATATTGGAAAAAAGTCTGGACTCAGCAAAGCTGTCAGCTGTTCTCACATGGACTGTGTGCCCTACTTGTCTCTGAGGAGCCTCTAGAATGAGAAAAGGGCCTCCGCAGAGAAAGTATCATCTCTTAAGGCATATGGTGGTGCGTGTGAACATGTACATATTTAAATATATTACTGACTTTGTGGAAGTGGTGCTTTTTAGTTTTGGGATTCATAGAAAACACTCAAAAAACTGTCCTCTACTCTCTGTAAGGCTGAACACCACTTAGAGCTATTGAGCTATATTTATGATTAAATTTGCTGGTCTCTCTATTTATGTTATACCACTCATACCCTCATCCACCTTCACTCATTGCACTTACTTTAATTGAAATGCCACCATGAATAATGCCAAATGGCTGTTTTAGAGGGACATTTGGCTCACCTCACACATGAACGTCCTCGCTAAATGAGTGGCAGCTGTGTGGATCAGATGGTTATTTATTGATGACGATGGCAAGAGTCTTCAAAATGGCATTTGCCATGAAAGAGGCAGCTCTGGCAACAGCTTTGGAAGAGGGGGCTGAGGCATGTTCGGAGTTGCAATGACTTATCTGAGTGACAGAGGAGGAGAGGAGGGGACAGTGGCGCTGGATAGCTCCCACTTCAGATTGCCTCTTCAATGCAATTTATTTCTGAGTTTGATTCAGTTTAGTGGGATCCAGGCAGGCCATTTAGCTGGAGTCGGATACACTCTCCCTTGCCCTTCCTGCCCATAAATCTAGCTCACAACTGAATTTATCTGTTGGTTTCCCGATGTTTAGAGACCACTTGTTAGCAAGATATTCCCTCATGTTTCCATGATGGAAAATGACATTTTTCTGGGAAGCAAGGCTTTTTCATGTAAGGATGTAAAAAAAAACATGTGCAGCTTTATCTGACAAACACAGACACATGCAGACTCTTATCACAGAGAATCATTTGGTCACAGATCAGCCAAGCTTAGCATTGGCCCTTTTTTTTCTTACTCTGATTTCATCTGTGAAGCTATGCAGCCAGGCGCCACAGGCAGCCTCCAGAGAGGGCCATTTTGGCAGGCCCGTTACTATAAGACCTTACGGGAAACACTTAAATCAGGTTACTCAAACAGAGAGGCAACCAGTCATGCATCTTGTCAGCTAGACAATCTAAAATGCTTCATATATTACTTCTCATCTGGTTTAATTGTCTTTATGGGTTGCCTCTGTTCCTCCATTCAGCATTTCCAAATATAATGTCACTGAGAGAGCAACAGGACATGCTGTTATCAAAGTGTATTCCACTCCCACTCACCAGGAAATTAGCCAGTTCTTTACACTGATTTTTCATCTTGTTTTGTGTTTGGTAATGGGATATCACAACCACCGCAGCACCGCAACTGAACAACGTGGAGATTCTTCTTTGTTCAGTGCGTCTCCACCTGCCTGCTACAGCAGCCAATGGTAGCTGTTTAGGCTGCCCAGTTTAGAGACACAAACACCAGGAGATGGTTGTCCTACTATAATCTATAATACATAATGGTTTGTCATGTAAAAAACTATTAAAAATTGTGAGTTGGTATCCAGCTAGAATAATAATAAGAGTATTTTGGGCGGCATGACACAGCCCAACTGTGATTTTAACTTCAGTGACATTATTACACATCAAGTATTTGACAGCTCATCGTTCCATACGTGTGTGGGTGTATGGAAATTGTGAAATTTTGGCAATGGAGAATGGTTGATTATGGACATACAGGTTATACACACGCAAGGAAATAAATGCAGAGCACCAGATGGTGAAGAAGGATGACTTCCTCTGGATTTACCATCCCCCCTCAACACTCGTATGGATTCTGATGCATTCACACATGGACCTAAATGCATGTGATACATTAGATGCCACCATTAGACACACACATGAATGTGCACACAGACAAGCCTTCATTAGCCGTTCTCTCATCATTGTTTACCCTGTGCAGAGGCGGGGATGCGCCACTGCTTTTCACATCAATCTGCCACAGCAGTAGCATCACACTCCCTGCCTCTTCTCCTTCTCCCTCCCCCTCTCTCTTTCATACACACACACACACTTCATACACGGTCGCTGTGTGTTGCATCATCCAAAGTTTTCCCTCCAATGCCGCCAGGAAAGCGCATACAGCACACAAATACAAGCAAGTTACTGAAGCAACACTTTCTGTCTGTTTCATTACTCACAGCAGAGGTGGCCTTACACACCAACACACACTGACACACACTCTCAAGCAAAATGCCCTTAACCCTGCCAGCCTGTTTGTGGCAGATGGTGGAAGACCCACAGCTTCTGGCGCTGCTCTGATCTTGCTGGGAGGAAAGAACCAGATAAATGAACAGGTGATGAAAGAAAGAACCCGTTTATATGAAATGGAATAGAAGCAGAAGCCCACAGAACAAAGGCCAGAAATATCCCAAGAGCCCTTGCAGGAAAAAAATATCAACAATGAAACAAACAAACAGAAAAAGCACTTGTTACTTGGTAACATACAGTTGCAAATGAAACTTCCCATCCATTATAGATTTTTTTTGGCCTCTGCTGTCAATTTCCTCTTCTGTGTCCACCCACACTCCAACATCCCTTCTGTCTATACAATTCCACCCGCAATGAAACCAATTACCACGTAGTGGAACATAACAGAAGAATACAATTTTAGCCTTATGAATTGTGAAACACTATGGGTTGTTTAGTGTGAGTGAATAACACATCTTCTGCATAAAGCATTTTCTAAATTTTGTTTTGGGAACCACATCCCTGCAAATCAGACTAGGCTCTTTGACATGTTCACAATAATGGCCTGAAATCCCAGTATGGTCCATTAACAACCTTTCCATAGCCTTTTAAAGCCAATGCAGACATTTTTTATTCTCTAATTATTTCTGCTGAAACAAAATCATGCTATAGAGGACTAGTTTTATCCAGGATGAGGTACCACAAGTAGATTTCTAGTCATATTGGGTGTTTACTTTCAGTCAGTGCTTTAAACAAGTTTTGTAAAATTACAAAAAAAGTTCATGAGGAAAGTTTTTAAAAGGGCGTGCTGCTTGACTTAATAATAGATCTATTTTCTCAATTTCCTGCAACAGAAATTGTGGTGTCAGTAATTTTCATTGCAGCCTTGTTGGTTTTCCACTTGCTTATTGAATCTGTGCTACTAACAATGAAACTGGTCTCACATAAGTCAAAGGAGGTTACACAACCATAAACCAAAAAAAAACAAAACATAGAAAACAGTGTCACAGTGGTTAGAGTACACAGCTGATGCTAGCTTAGATCAATAAATATTTCCCTGTTTGATTCATTTAAAGGTCTGTCCACTGGCACACACAGGTGCTGATCATCATGACGATGTTTGGATATCCCAAGAAGCATTTTTTCAATGTGGCATAGGTGGCTGTGTGTACTGTGTGCGACTGTGTGTCCATTTGTCTATTGAGCGATGTAATGAACGTAAAAAATTGATTACTGTTAGGAATAATCTTTTGATTATGTGGATGCAGTTAGATTAATAACCTTCTCTTTTACAAGAACTAAAGAACAAAACGTTGTTTAAAAAACGTTATATAAAGAAAAGTATATATACACACCATTTCAGAATTCCGAATCAGAGCAGAGACATGTTTTGATTAACCTTTGGTCCTTTGGTTCTCAGTTTTAACATATTCCATGAAAACATTTTATGATCATAAACAGCACTCACTGTGATGTTTACACACATATAGGAAATGAAATTGTGCTGGTGAGAGGAGCCACTCACATTTGAATTTAGAGTGTATTTATATGTTGTGGCACACCTTTCAAAGCTAAGGCCATGGTTGACCTTATGAAATGGAGTTGTCGATGGGGACAAATGATCTTTATTTGTTTGTGAAAAGGGCAACAGAAGAGCAACAATAATAGCTCTCCTGCTGTTTCAATAATGATGTAACAGCACATCTGTAAAAGTCAGGCTGCTCTGCCCAGGTGAAGAGTTACCAAGCTCAGAAGCCATGACCACCAGCACCTTTTCATTTTTATCATGCACAGGGAATGGGATCCATTTACTTTTCTATTTAATAGCTGATATTTAAATAGCATCCACACTTGTGGGCAATGCCCTTCATCATACTGACAAACCAACATCACATTTAGTCAGTTTAAGATTAAAAAGAAGATTCAGTAATCTGAAGGTCAGAATATCATGTTTGGATTCCTGGATGGCAAGAAACCCCCAGCAGAAACAAATGAAGGACTCTAATCTCTAAGCAATAAGGGCATAGATGCCCTTGAGCAAGGCAATTAGCTTTGCATTTTCTCAGTAGACGTATTTACAAAGCAGCAACAGATGATTACAGTTCATAGCCTAGAGTCTATGTGAATAAGTGGAACATGGAGAATGTGAAGTAGGTACTAAGAAACTAAGATGGATGTAATTGGGAAAACTTGGTGTCTGTTACACTCTTCAGGAGAGTAGTTGCAAATTGTTTTAATCGAAGGGCAAAATTAAGGAGAACTGAGGAGATGGTAAAAAGCTTGTACAAAACCATGCACATAAAGTTTATGAACCACAAAATGAAGTGAAAAGGTTATGATGAAACCAAAGGAATGTGGTTGTGTGTTGTACTTTTATAAAAATGTGTTTCTCTGAGGAAGAGGCTGTTCCAAAGTCAAGGAGCAAAAACAAACAGAAATGTATCAAAAGCAGTCATTAAATCTAACATGCATGCTGTGTACGAATTTGTCATCTTGTCTCTACTATCATAATTAAGGAATAAATATATCCAGGGTTACTGTCCATAGCTGCTGTACTCATTATGCCAACAAGCCCTGAGCATTCACCTATTTACCACAGAAAAGAAAAGATTCAAAGAGAAGATGCACAGCTAGTGCTGAGATAAGTTATTCATAGCATGGATTTGGGCATTTTGCCATAAAGTAATTAGTAGGAGAAGCGGTGTTGTTTCTTTTCTTTTCTTTTTTTCATTTGAATCTATGATATGCAACCTACATTAGAGAAATAACACCATTAAATATGCTGTTGGAGGCCACAGATGCACCTCCCTTGGATGGTATGTCCAGGCTGTGACTATCCTCATGCCAGCCAAAATTATAGTTTGCATCAAAGAAATAACAGGTCATGTTTAATAGACAACACAATGAGCCAGTGGAGGTGGGTAATTATTGGTTTTGGGGGCAAATATCATAATTGCAAATGCACATATTGTTAAAATGCACAAGTCAAACCCATCATTGACCAGTTGCCGCTCCAAGAATGCTGGCTGTCTTCCCACCTTTACATTTTGATTTACTCAGAATATTTGTGTTGCAGCTGGGACGTCCCATTGTAAGTTTCACACCCTGTCACTCTGCGCTGCAGTCAGTATGATTTTTATATCAGTACTTAGTGCAGTAGGTGGTGTCAGCCAAACCAATCAGTCAGAGAGCCCTGCTGTTATGGCCGTGGTCTGACGTGTTGTTCTCTGACCCCTCCGCTCTTGTCTGCTCATGCTTAGCCCTCATATATCACTGATACTGCACTAATATTGCTGGACATGGGGACTCGGCATTACATCACGCCGGTCTCACTGCTGCTCTGACAGCGACTGAGTGGATGGCTCAGAGGAATGACTCTGACTCCATCTGTACACACTGCACCATGGTCAAACGTCGCTAGTAGCAGCACAACCTCTGGAAAAGCTGCAATACACATAAAGGTATAGACAGACCTTATCTGTTTTGCTTTATCATGACATCAAAAGGACATCCAGTAGGTTTTTTGTTGTTGTTGTTGTACAGTCACGAGCACATGTAAGAGACAAGTAGCCTTTTTGATCCATCCTCCCCACTTAATGATTATCTGTTCATCTAGAGAAGTCAATCACTCAGCTTGTCCATTTGTCCACTGTTTGTGTGTCGGTGCTGGGTTGTGATTTAACAACCGATCACGTTGACAGACACATGGACAGAGCGATTTCATCTAAACCTGCGTTTGCTCTCGTGTGGTTGTGAACAGAACGTTTGCCCCTAATTCCCCTGTTGCAGGAATCCAGAGCGAAGGGAAACAATATGGAAGTAACGGGACAGTCAGTGATTAATTTTCTTGTTCTTATCATGGACGCTCTGATATGAAATGTAAATGAATAATGCCTTGTTTGTAATGACAGTGTCGTTTTGTTAAGTTTTTTACCAGCCCTGTCAGTAGCTTTAGCTTCCCTCTTTGTGTGTCTGACATTCAGGGTGAGCATGAGGTGTGTGTGAGTGCATATGTGAGTACAACGACCACACACCAGATAATTTTAGGCAAGATGTTAGGTCCAAACAGCCTTGAATCTCCCAATCTCATATCGTAAATATCAAACATGATGGTTACGACTCCAGATCGTGCTGCCTAATACTAAAAGGAGAGTGAGCCGACCAGGAAGTGTCACCAACTGTTGTGTACAACTCACAAACATGGCGACTGACTGAGCCAAATGTAATATACAAAGAGAAGAGCAGCTCGTGGAATTGTGGCAACAACACAAATCCCTTTGCAATATCTCATGTAAGGCTTGCCTTGGTAGGGCTGCCAAGGAAAAAGGCGTTGGCAGAAATTGCGGTGGCGTTGTGTTTCCTCTTAAGTCATCACATAAGTTTCTGTAAGATCTGGTGTCTGTTACTTCAAACAGCAGGTGTGTGGTGTCATGGTCCTGCCAAATCATCTAGTGTGTGTTCTGAGGACTATAAGACAGAGAAAAACTGTTGAACCTTTTTTTAATATCATCTAAATTGCAGGCAGCCTTAGAGCACCACGTAGTGTTTTAAGAGTGAAACTAACTAGGTGAAACACAGAGGTCATTGTTTGCCGTCAAAAACACATCTAAACTGTACTGTCACTGGACTCTTTCAGCAAATATTATGTCCGTTCAGCCTTTTCATGGCATGCTGTGTGTGTAATGATTTATCGGGCTGCCAGTGTAACTGCCAGCTTTCTGTTTCCCTCTCTCTCTGAAGCAGGCAGGTGAAATCAATTACATCAATGAATCCTAACATAAAGAAAAACATGACTGATCTCACCGTGTTGAGCCACATGACAGCTGTTTGTCTGGCAAATTTCTGCTCTCAGTCAGCCCGGTGAGTGCTGTTTGCCTGACCGCCGTCCCCTTGGCTCCTCTGTGCTGCTGTGCTGCTCCTGATGAGACATGCCGAATGGAGGTCAGACTCGGTGCGAATTGAATTGACTGAATGTTTCAGTAGTGTTTCTCAAGTCTCGCTTCAGCGTGGATTCCCAGTCAGACATTTGATTAATGTTACATTCAGCTGCTGCAACAGCTGCATAGCTTTGATAATCTACTTCTATGGTTCTGCCTCAATGTAGCCTTGACCTTTGTGACTTATATGAGCATATTAAAACTATGCTCTAATAGGAGCTGTAAATATTGAGTGTTGGAGTATGGTCTAGCCTTGAAGCAACGAGAGGGCTCTTTCTTGAACGGCTTGTGTGATATATAAACTTTATGTAAGAGAATACCGTAGTGGTAAAACTCCCTTTCTGCTTTGATAGCTGCGCTTCCAGGAGTCTGAATACACTCTGGAAAGACGCACCCACCCTCAGATGAGAGGATGGTATGCGTTTCATTACACCATTCCTTAGAAAATCCTTTGGTTACTTTGAATGGCGTAATCTACTTCTCTTTCTGATATTCATGGACACTAAATACACACAGCAGTAAGCCACCCACTATGGAACACAGGTTGGTCCAAAATGTCCTTTTTTGACGTCCAATTTAAGACATCAAAATGACACAGCTGAGATGACAGAAAAATACCATCATCGATTACATTTAAACAGACTAACAAGAGCCCACATGACCTCAGTCTAGGCGTACATTCGGCTTGGTGAAGCCTGTCAGAGAAAAAGTGGTGGGTGTGTTGACATCAACTAACAGCATCAGGACTAGATGTTCAAAGTTTGTGTTGAGATGTAATTTGATGTGTTACTACGGCTTTTTCCCATGACATGCAAATTTGACATTTTAATCCAGTTGTCAAAACAAACCTCAAACGTTAAAGTTGTGTTCCATAGCCCATTCCCGTTTTAGAAATTGCTCTCAATTTTTACCAACTACTGAGTGTAATACAGGTATCGGTGTTATAGGTATGATTGACAACGTAGCAAGTCAGAGCGTTGCGCTAAAACAATATCTGTCACACACTTCAGAGTTGCAGCAGTGAGACAGACACTGAATTACTTACCAGAGTCACAGGCTGTCAGCTCAGCTCAGCTTAAAGTTTAGAAAAAGTCTCAACAGGAGGTCTTTTCCCCACTGGCTGTGCTATTGATGCTGAGCTACAAGAACCTTTGTTCTACTGCTCTGTCTTTGTTAATTCACTAGACCAGAGTATGTGTGGAGCGAAGTTAGAGCTCAATATTTTACATCTAGGTACATACACACATAAGAACCTATTTTCTTTTCGACATTTGTTAAATTACTGAGTTAGAATATATGTGTGTTTTAATGTAATATTACTGACAATATGTGTTGGATGCAACTTTTTTAAGCATGTAAGAGGAATCAGTAGAGACTTCAGTGTGACTTGGTCAGTAAGTCTATTTCCATTTCATTCCAAACTGAAATGTCACTACCTATGGACTGAGAATAAATGCTAATTATTTTTGGTGCTCTCCTGACTTTTCTTGTAGCGTCATTATCAAGTCTTGAGTTTTAATCTTAAAAGATCACATTATAATTATATATTATAAGCGGACTATTTCAGTTTTAACATACTACACCTGTTTCATTTGTGCAGTACTTTGGTTTATGACTTAATGCCTCATCCTCAGCTGTGTTTGCCATTTGGCTGAAATCAATGCTGTGGCTACACAAAACCTCACTGAGGCACAACTCTGGCTGTGCACCTGTTTGTTAGTGGTTCCCTTGTTTGAAAGAAAATGTTGGCAGATTGTTAAAAGCTCAATTTCATTTCAGTGCCGGTCAGTCAATCCACCACTTTACTCTCTATAAAAATATCCCAGCCACTGTTCAATCAATAAACACCAGTAGGTCAAAGTTTTCACTTATGCAGTGAAATATCTCCTCGTCTCAGGACGGACTGGATGGATTTCGTGCGGATGTTCATGATTCCTAGTCGTCCTTCTGTTTTCTTTAATAAACCATGTCTTCTTGGCGGACGCCTGTATTATTACAGGTTATCCATACTGAAACATGTCAGTGCGATTTGTCTTTACAATGGAAAGGTCACTGTTGAATCAGTACAGTGATTTACAGTTCAAGCAATGGACTAAACTGATTGTATGCAAATTAATTTGTCAAATAAAACCTCCCAACTACTCGATGAAAAACAGGTTTGTCATTCCCCACAGAGCAGGCTTGTGATTAATAGTGTCAGTTCTGCTGATAAATGAGACATTCTGTTTTTGAAGATAATTGAAAATTGAAGCAAGGCAGTGAGATGCTGGATTGAATACACAGGTGCTGATGCCATGCATGAATAAGATTTAGAGCAAAACTTAATTTTAATTTAATAGCTATTGAGTAATGCAGTTTGATTTGTTGCAGCAGCTTACCTTAAGATAAATTTAATTACTTTAGGAGGCATTTCACTGAAAGGGTCTTGGATTCGCTTCAATTTATAAGGTATTTTTTCACTATTATAAAATGGATAGTGCTGTTGGCTCACAGTGACTGTATTAATTTTGTTTAATGGTTTGGAGATTTATTAAAAAGCAAGTACTTTGCATGAATTGAGGTTTGCTGTAAAAATTAACATCATAGAACTGATGATAATATTCAAGGTAAAAAGGAAGAACATGTTTTGTCTCCTGTTTTTGGAGCAGAGGAGACTTTAAAAGTGAAAAATAGCTAGATTCAACAGAGGTTCATACAACTATTCTCTATAATGAGTAGTTTAGCAGTAGGCTGAAACAGTTTAAATGCGTCCCCCCGCTAATGTGGCAGGTTTCTCAGTATGTACCAGTTTCTACTGTTCATGTCTGATCAATATAAAGAGTGGTAACACCCCCTGAACTCTTCCTGCCACCCTTCAGCTTACTTGCTTTCTCCATGCCAAGTGTGGGAAGCAGAAATGACACTCGCATTACTGAATGTTGTAATTACTGAGACATTTTATCCTAATGGGCTATCTAGAACTTGTTGATGGACTGGTAAACTGTAGTTTCTGCTGTTGTTTCAAGTGTGTTGAGCCTCAATATCTGCTTCACAGTGTATGCACGGTGATTACATATTTAAATGGTTGTCTAAGATTCTGGCATCTGGAATCAGATCAGTACCAACTTATATTACACTTATTTGTCCATTTCATAATTTTGCTAGATGCAAAGCTGATGCAATTCAGCAATGAAGTTGTACATTATATCATACGTCATGGATGGGCAACTCATTCCACAAAGGGCCGCTGTGGCTGCAGGTTTTTGTTCCAGCCAAGCCGCAGCACACCAGACCTGACTCATTTAATCAACTCATCTCAATCATCAGACAGTTGACTGGTCAAACCGTGTGTTCTTGATAGGTTAGAACAACAACCCGCAGCCACAGGGGCCCTTCCTGGAATGAGTTGCCCATCCCTGTCATAATATATTAATAATTGACATCAATTGCAGTGTCGGTGTCAGACATATTTCAAGCGTATTAGCAGTCACATTATCAGTAAGGCGTTACTAAGCAGCAACTGTAAACAAACTGAGAGAAGCACTCCTGGTGTTGAAGATATAGGACACAACACACCTGGCTGCAGTCTATTTTCACTTTCATCAGCAGCAATCAACAGTGTAAAAGCATATGTGCACAGTCACCCTGCCTGTAAAAATGAATATTAAATATAAAATACTGGTGTTTTTATGTACAAATCCTCATAATCACTTGACTTTGATATTGTACTGAGAAGCAGCAAATCCTCACATTTCAGAAACCGGAATAGTGAGTCAAACCATGAACAGAGAGTAGTCTGAGTTGTTTGTTTATTGTCTATCAATAGATTAAATGATTAATCTACAAATCCTTTCAGGTCTGTTTGGCGTCCTCTTCATATTATCAGTGCAAATTTATCTGTGTCTAATGTAGTGCCAGGCCAGTAAATGGGCCAGAGTTAACTTAAATTATCCCAATTTAATTTGTATTGGAAGAAAAACAGCATCATCCAAATATAAGATGATGATGATGATGTTGATAAAGATATGAAGATACAGTTAAAATGTTCTCAACAGCTCAATTTGAGGATCAGATTTCTACTCTTTACTGAACTCATCATGTACATTAGTTTATGTAATGGCACCATCACACCATAAAAATCCTTTTGACTTGAAATGAACCAACATTTCACTGATTGTGATGGTGTATTAGCTAATTTAACGCAGTGAATTACAGTCGCTGTCAGTGATTTGGTCACATTGCATTGATACTGCATATTTCTGTTAGGGCGGGGGGTAATAGTGTATATATTTGAAGGACATGTGTGATGTTATGAGATTACATGGACATGTCATCTCAGTGATGGTCTCTGGAAAATTTCCAATTACTTACATCTTTCAGCCTGACACAACCACTCAACTGCATTTAATTTCACATCTCTTTCCCTCTGAAAGCGTCGGTCTTGTGATAAAGCTGTATGTTCCACACTAAAAGTGGATGAATGGAAGGCATGAAGGACACCATCTCAGTCTTTCCAACGCTGCTGCTGTTTGTTAAATGTCTCAAATTTCAAAATGAATGGGTTTAGGTATAGTCGATGTCCATGCTGTTGTTCTGTGTTGCATTTAGGGGGATTATTTCAGTGGTCAAGTAAAGATGTTTTCTACAGGATGATTGACTATTTAGCCTCTATTCAGTCACCTGCTGATGCCTTTCAGATTTCCCGATAAATGTGTTAGCTTTATGTGTGTTTACCGGCGCACAACTGTGTCTGTGAAAGCACAACGTGTTTATGTGGTCTGCTGAGTGTTCGTGCTCAAAGGATATGAATCCTAATTAGTTGTAGATTTATGTAAATATACACCCATGCTTTGTCTCTAATACAATTTACTTTGTGGCTTTGATTTATTTACAGTTTCTCTTTGCTTGTTTAGTTTATAAGAAGTCGTGTGTATAAACTGTATAAACATGTATAAACTCTACTTTCTAAAGTTATCACCCTCCACAAAACTATCCACATGAAATTTATCAAATCATGAACATGAATTCTAACCTGATTTTCCGAGAAACTTGTATCCAGAGACTGCTGTGCACATGGTGCAAGTGTATTTCCATGTAGAATGAACTCAGGAGTGGGAGAGAGTGGTGGAGAGAGAGAAACACACGCATTTAACACATCTTGAAAATCTCTTGATATTACATGAAGTCGTCTGGCAGCAGTTGAATGTCAAGAACTGTGCTGCAGACAGGACAGCTGGTTCTGACAGCTGTAACCGTGTCCAGAGTCATTCCAGATTGGACGGATGGATGGATGGATGGATACATGGTGCTTTTGCACCACTTATGTGTCACCTCTAGTATACACTCAGCGAGCACTTCATTAGGAACACCATACTGACACTGGGGAGGGCCTCCCTTTTCTCTCAAAACAGCCTCGGTTCTTCGTGACATGTTTTTTTTTTTTTTCAGATTGATCAACTGCACATTCGTGCTGCCAGTCCTCTGTCCCACCACATCCCAAAAGTGTTTCAGAGCATCCCAATCTGGTTGACTGGGGTGGGCACTAAAGTACACTGAGACTACTTTGAAATGAGTTTGCTTTGTGACACAGTGCATTATCATTCTGGAAGTAACCATTAATAGATGATGAGTGATTGCACAGCAGAAAACAATGCTCCATACGATCATACGATGATGCGAAATTCTGACCAACCCATCTACAGCCTCAGCAGAGGCAGGGGATCATCAGTTTCAGTACTGAAACCAGTACGTTTGGCACAAACAATCATATCACTGTCACAGTCACTGAGATCATATTTTCATCTCATTTCTGACCTTTGACTTAGACACTTGGTGAAGCTCCTGACCTGTATCTGCAGGATCTTATTCACTCTACTGCTGCCATACTGGCTGCTCAGATAACTACATGAATGGTGGCATGTATTTATTTATGTGTTCATGTATTAATGTATTTGTTTATTTTTGGGGTCTATGGCCCAGTTGCCCCACAGGGAAAATGGGTAGGGCTGGGGTCTGTAGTACTGGAGGGATAGGGCTGCTGATGAATTTCATATGCTGCATTTTGTATGTTATATTAAAAGGATCCAAGTCTAATTTACACTTGTATGCCAGAACTGGTGTTACTTTTTGCTGGTTCTTTTTCCTTCCTTTTTATCAATTTCCAGTACTGTGTGCAAAAATAATGATAAAAATTTGATGATAAGTAAAAAAAGAACATATTGAGAATGTGTCCCTAATAAAAACAAAATAGGTGCTCCATGAGTGAAAATTTCATGGGAGGGGCCTCAACATTGTTATTGTCAAAAAGCTACATACAATCAGACATGAGCAGAGCCAAAAAAAAAAAAAAAGAATAGTCATGTTTGAGTCGCTCTCCTTTGTTCTCAGTGTTTTCTCTTGGTAAATTTTCACAGTGTGTTTCATTACAGTCTATATAAAATCAGAGGACTCAGGCTTTGTCCCATCTTCCTCTGTGATTATGTCTCTTATACTCATCTCAATATCTAAGAAGCTGTCATTATTGAAGAAGTTTCCCCACAGCACCTTGTGTGTGATAAAAGCAATATTTGTCCCGCTTCTCATTTAGAGCAGTTGAAGCAGCTCCACCACATGGTAACAAACGGCAGAGGAGAAAACACACAATTAGAGTGATGGACTGCCAGGAAAGTAATAGCATACAGTTATTCTGTCTTCTATATTTAGGCTTTATGCTTCAACACACACACGTCACAAAACAACTAAGGAGACCCCTGGGATGCGGTTATGCACATGGTGTGTGTTGTGTGTGTATCTGTGTGCTGTCTGCTGACACCCACCTCTGAGCAAAGAAGGCTCATTTAAACAATTGTGACTCAAAGGGTGCAGCGATCAATATAGAAGCAGAGGACCAAAGGGCAAGGAGTCATCTTCCCACTCTAATCACCGTCTTAACCTTCAGTGTATCTCCAGGCCTGACAGGCTCACCTGGATGCCTGACAGCCTGCTAACTCCGTCGTGTGTGCTCGTCTAGGTGTTGCAGAGGTGTGCGCAGACAATACCTCCAGAGGTGTTGCGAACGGTTTAAGAGGATGCAGAATGCGTGGAGGAAAAAAAACTGCAGCTAACAGAGAAATGGGCAGGAATCTGAAGCTTTCATGAAAATGTTGGTTTGATGAACTCGAGGCTGTTGTGACCGAGTTACGTTTAACTTTTGCAGCCCCTATAAAATATGTTGCTTTTGGTACTGGAAAATGTTTTTTTTCATTTGTTGTTTTTTTATCACTCAGCCCATGATAAAAGACCATGCAAGGAAAGAGAGGCAGAATTGCCTTCCTCTTATACAGGTGGAATTTATCAGCACATGAGCACTGAGTTGTCTGGTTTGGTTGATGACTGAGAGCGAATCCACACAGAGAAACTCCCACCCACACCTTTGGTCACACTGATTTGTGTTTTCAAGGGGTGTACAGTATGTTTCTTCTCTTTCCTCAGGATTTTCCTTCCTCCTTCCTCCTTCCTGCTTCCGAGAGCAAGGGAATTACATCCACTCTGCTGTTTCCTCCTGCCTTTGTGTTCTCTGCTTCGCATTCTCCATTTGTCTTCCTTTCTCTCTTGTTGTTTTGTCTGTTTCTCTTACCATCCTTCTTCCTCACAGAAAAGATCAGTGCCACTGGGTTTCTCCTGCTCCATATTGTCCTCCTGCTCAGAGAAGTCGGTCTGTTTTTAATGAGCTCTGCGTCTGTGGCTCTCAGCCTCAGGCTGTCCACCACTGACCTGTTGGCATTTGCTTCTCTCTGCCTTCTCCTGTCTCTCTCCTCCTCCTCCTCCTCCTCCCCTGTGCTCTTTTTTCTCTCTCTCTTTAATGCTCTTTCTTTTCTCTAAGATTAAAAATTAAATGATGGAGGAGATGCTTTGGTGTTTAATCCACCTAAGCATCTCCTCACTGGCCACTCTAACTGGAAGCTATTACTTACCAGTCGTCTTGGCAGCAGCACAGTAGCCACTCAGAGTATATAGTCTTACAAACAGCACCTTTCTACCCACAGACAAACCTTTTACCTCAGACGCACCAACACATTCTACCGCAGCTGAACTGACTCTTTTTTAGAAACAACTTCGATCCTTCATATGATGCATCATCACTTTATTACTTCACCAAATAACAGCAAACAACTCATACCAATCTTTACACCTTTCAGGTAGCATTTCCAGCACAATGAGAACCACAAGGTTGTGGAGATTAGGGCAGCCGGCCTAACAGTCAGACATTTGATCTTTAGACTCCACTCCATCAAACTGGGAGGCAGTGGGCAGTTGATGAGTACAATGACCTTTTAGCAGCATATCCGCCAGAGCGGCCTTCAATCACGGCTGACTGGGAGACAGGGCTCAAGTCACTGGCCAGACTGGAGGTGGTCTACTGCTGCATGACTGGAAGCTTCAACTGTTCATTTCATTGATCTCATCTGGAGTGCACCACAAATTACAGAGACACACTGCATTTGTAATCTAGACAGACATCACACACAACCTTGCCGGCCACACAGTAATACCTCACCCTGTCTGTCTGTCTTTTTTTTGGCTTCTTCCCTTCACACTGTTTATTTGTCCTGTAGTCTTTCTCTCTTTTTCTTTTCCCTGACTTTTTCTTCCCATCACACAAACACACATAGCTACCCTTTAGGCACTAGGAAGTCCATTTTGACCTTTCTCAGCCTACTTTGCCCCTCTTTAGCTCTAAGCTAGCTCCTCTGCAGTGTCTTGAAGGAAAGACGTTGGCTCATTGTCATGCCAAGAACCAGTTAAAGGGCTGTGAAATATCACAATTTCAGTTTTTCTTCATCTTATGTTTTACAAAAAGATTATACTATAATTGTCTATTTCACAAATTCAACCTTAACAAATACCCAGGCAATGCACAAATGACACCGTAGATGTTATTCATTCACAGTAACCCCACCTTTTGCCTCCTTGTGTAAGTTGATGCGTGTGATAGCTCTTTGATCTGGTACAAAGAGGAAAAGTCACAGTAGCATGTTGTTAAACTTATGTGTTTTTATCAGTGTCACACTCTGACAGAGTGATAGAGCACCATATGCCTGAGCCGGTGTCAGCCTGTGTCTGAGGCTGCGTGTCGCTCCTTCTGTATCTTTGCGCAACAGAAGCCGCCCACAGAATCAACCACCATCTCTGCTCCTCCTCCTTTCATATGCTGGATGCCTTTTATCCCATGTCAAACCAGCTCCCACTCCCTTGCAGCGCCACATGCTTTGAAATGAGCAACGCATAGACAGACACACATACACACAAACAAAAAATACTAATGCACATGTGTAGACTGACTTGTGCACTAGTACAGGCAGACATGCCATGGACAGGTTGGCTCGTCTACGAGGGTGACAGGGAATTGTTCTGGTGCCTCTGAGTGTTTGTCACAACAGTTGAACTGAACACTAAGATTCAGGCGTGAAATATGATTATATACTTCATAAAGCAACATAAGCAGCATTCAATTTTGCATTGCCCAATAACAAAATTAAATTCATTTTCAAAAATTACATACTTTATACCTGAGCAAATACATTTATTTCCGACCTGTTCCTCCCATTGGTATGATGGTATTGTTTTTTTGTGCTATAAACTGTAACAAATCACAGAGGAAAATGAAATCTGCTTCATGACATGACAACACTATTTAAGGTTTATTCAGGTTCAGGCACAGAAATGACTTATTTAGGTTTGGGTAAAAATTGGGCAAAATATCCTGACTTAGAATAAATGATAACTTCCTCAGGCCAGATGGACCTTTGTTGTCATAGCTACAACGACAAACCGATTATGTCTGTCAGATGGAAATAGAAAATGAACAAAACTCTTGCGTTAACGTGCAGTGTTTTGTTTATCCATCCATCTGCTACAGACTTGTCACTCTATATCATCACTTGATTTTCTCCTTTGCTCCTGTCACAGTAAAGAAAAGCACTCAGGGCTTTGTCACTTCAGCACCTTTGCTGTCTGAAGTCACTGATGTTTTCTTTCTTCTTGGGAATACAGTCCCACAAGACATATTTTATCATTTATATTCATGTTTATGCACGGAACGACATGTACAGTAATAACAGAACTACACTAAAATTTGTGAGTGAGTGGATTCTTACATCAGAGATGAGAGGGCGCCTTGGACCCTGGGACTCATTTAATTGAGAGATGAATGAAGAGCATGACAGGAGTCAGTCTGCGGGTCTTTGTAACTCTGTTGGTTGTGTTTGAGTCATGTCTATTTATAAAAGAACTTGTTAAAAATGTTTTGGTCCATTAGCCTGAGAGAGAAAAAAGCTTTTTTTTGGTCTGTTTTTGACATCTGACCCTGTATTGAATTTTTCATTTGCCCTTATTTAGATTTTGCCTGGGGTAGAATCTAAATACGTCTTTGTTCATCTTTGTTTAAAAAAAAAAAAGAAGGTTTTTTTTCTGTCTATAAATTCACCTCTCTGTCTAATAATTCACTTTTCACACAGTTCTCACATCATGTAAGAAAGGTCTGTGTAAATCCAGTGACATTTAATTGGTGCTGGTTTGTCTCAGTTACTGCTGTAGTTATTGTTTCTTAGAAACATCAGAGGAAATGCTCGCAAGAATGTTGTGCAAAAGTTACTTTAATACATTAAGTTACTGAGACATTAACATCAGTTAACATTAATTAGAGACAGCAGTGTACAGTGCAGGTGTTGTCTCTGACACAGACAAATACAAATGGAAGTAGTTGAAAATATAGACATAATCAGTGTCTGTCAAATTTAAGTTTCTTCAGTCAGAGCTGACAGTGACAGTTGCACCTTCACTCTATTTTCATTCATCACATCTATCTGTGTCAGCAATTTAGGAGAAATTATGTTTTCCACATTTACTTATTGTACATCAGTTGGATGTGCTCCTCAGAGATGAGACTTGAGCGGAGTCTGCTCATCTTTGGTTTTGGTAACGCCTCATAACATTAACAGTTTCCACAGGATTTCCAAGGTGAAGCCATGCTCCCATGTGAGGTTTCCCCATTTAAATCACAACATATTCTCACCATTGTGTACTTAAATTGAGTTGTGAAGTTGCTTTTGAGAGACGCGCCAGTCAAGGTAATGAATTTCCACTCACCGTGTTTAGAGAGATAATTCTGTGCTGTGGTTTGCATAACCTACAAGCCTGACAGGCCTCTTAAGCCATTTTCACGCACGGAATGCAGCTTCCCAAATAGGAGGTTTGGGGCTTTAGAGAGGCTTATACAAGCAAAAGGATTTGAGCCTTCCTCCGGCTCCGAGGAATACTCCTGAGGTGGTGTTTTTTTGTCTCTAGACCTCTACATACACAAGACTTTTATGTGAAATTAAAACTGTGTTTACCCAGCAAAAAGTGACTGCGTATCTTACGTATCTTATGTTTAAAGTAAACAAAAAAGAGTGAAAATTGCAAGTAATACAGTGAGCTACAAAGGTGCAAAGCTGTTGATACAGTTTGAAGACATGTGTGTATTTCTCTCTGACCTCTTTCCTCTTACAGTCACTCTCTCCTGATCTCTTTGCCTCCCTCCTCTTCCTCTCTCTCTCACTCTGATGCTATCTCCCCTGGAGGTTTCGTTACCAAGGGCATATGCTGGATCAGCGTTTATTTTATTTTTTTCCTCTCTCTCTCTCTTTTTCAAAATGTGAAATAGTCTCTGGAAGTCAGTGGTGGCTCTGCTCTAAGTATTTAGTCGATAAGGACATGCGATGTGAAGCTCTTTAGGACGAATCAAGTCACACAGCAGCCAGGCAGAGGGGCGTTACTCTTTGCTGTTTAATTGGCCGTCAACTGAGGAGTAAATCTGTCTTTTCAGAATCTCACAGTGTTTCTACAGACACCTGTCACTGATGTAGTGGGCGGACTAAAAACTGGAAATCTGTGTTCATGAGGACTGGAGGTAAAGCTCATTAAACTGATCCAACACTTCTCTGCTTGGAAGAAAGTGGTTAAGGACATTTAGTTCTCTACACATTTTAATGTAATTTATTTCCCTCCAGAAAAGGTGGATTTCTGTGCCCACAGGCCGTCTCACCATAATGAATTCACAGTGAAGTATGCTACTAGTCTCCCCCCTGAGAAGGCATAAAAGAAAGCATAAATGCATAATGCTCATCAGATAGGTTACAGTGTGCTTAGCAGCCCTGGAAAGACTTCATCAGAGCATATTCCTACATCAACCCCTCCCCTCCGCTCTCTTTCTGTATGCCAGGTCTAATAAAACACTATCAGACCTGTTTGTGATATAACACATCAAAGACTGAGTGAGTAAAGTAGCACAGGGACTCATTTCCATACCCTTCTAAAGTATTCTGGAGAATCTGTCTGCAGCTATTATAACAGCCATCATTACTGCAATGCAAAGGTGGGAGCGAGTCGGCGCTCCAGAGCTTCACTTAGAAGTTGATTTGATTGCTGATTGAAGAAGTTGATTGTTTCTTATATTGCAATATTAAATCAGTATATTATGACCACTGTACGGCCTGGGAGCATCTCCTGTCATGTTGTTGTGTTTGTTGTTGTCGGAAAACAATGCGGACAAATGAGAGAACCTGCATCATCATAATGTCATAATAATGAAGGTGCGATGGTCATCCAAAGAGCATGAAGTGCCTGCAGCTTGTCACCTAATAGTTTCCTGTTTAAAACTGTGAAAAGCATTGTAGCAGCGCACACTGGGATTCAGTTTATATCAAAAAAAGGAATGCATCCTTCATTTAATCTGCCAGTTAGAATTCAATCAACTGATGATTTGGTGTGTAAGATGTCAAACAACAGTGAGAAACGTTCATCACAAGTTCCCAGATGTCTTCAAAAACCACATATATTCAATTTGCAATGACACAAACAGAGAAAAGCAGAAAATTCGCATTCTCATTTGAGATTAATTTTCTGGCAATCAGCTACTTTATTGGCAGAAAATCATTTCAGTTCCAGACAATAGAAAGCTGTGTAAGGTTGGTGAAGTTGGTAGATTTTAATAGTCTCTTCTCAGTCCATATTATTGGGGTTAGAGTAAGAAATTTTCACTGTAGCTGAAGTGACTCCACAAACAGCTCCAGATGCTCTGTAATTGTTGCTCTCTGCATGTGCAAAGTTTGTGATTTCTGTTGTCAAGATAAATTAGATGAACCACGGTTTCCTCTAATAGTTTTAGGGGAGATTTCAGAGATTCCCTTTACCTTAATAATTCACAGAAATATTCTCCAGGTACCTTTGTTTTTTCTGGTAAATTTAGACTGTCAAATAAAATTAATGGATACCTGGGGAGCTGATGAACTCCATGACTGGTTTAGAAAAAATAATTGCAAGAATGAAGCAGATGATTGTGAATATCTCTCCCACAGAGCACATGTTTCAGACAACAGGCTTGTCAACCATTCACTGAGTTCAGCTGAGTCACAGGGAACAGGAGGACCTTTTCCTGTCTTGTTGATCACATTGCTCACATTGTGAACATGGATTATGTTGGTCTTTATCTCAGGTGAACCATCAGGTGTCCTGTTAAAAGTACGTCTAGACATTTTGATCACTATCACACTCATGTCACCACCTGAGAGCCGTGCTTTGTGGTCATCCCCATTGGTTTTCTTGATGCGGTTTGTTTGTGCTTTGAATGTCAAGTTCATATAATAAGTTTAACGCATCAGCTGCTTTATGTAGGAACTGTATACATTTTGCCGGAGTGTGTGTGTGTGCTTTGCGTTTATTTTTTGCAAGTTAATGCACAAAATATAGATGTGTACCTGCGGTTAGCGAAGCAAGACTGAGTGATGGGTTCGCTATGAAGCTTGTAGGCAGGGAGAGGGGTAAATGGAGACATATTGGCACTGGTATAGTTCTGCTACGTTACTCCACATGACAGCTAATGAGGAAGTTTAGCCACAGGGATCTTTCTATTAAAAACAACAACTGCAAGAGATGGAAGGAAAAAAAAACGGATCTAATCACAACCTCTGCTAAGAAAAAAACTGCTGTGAAAGGCCAGTTCTCAATCAGATCGGACAGATCGTCCCTGAGGTGTGGTTCAAAATAGAGGTAGTGGTGCAGGGGTAGAGATGAGAGGAAAGGGTAGGTGGAGGGAGAGGAAAAACGAGAGAGGAGAAACAGCTGTGGTGATGTAGGTGTGGTAGGAAGAAGATGTAGGAAGCAGAAGAAAGACTAAAGGAAAAAAAGATGAATGAATAGCATGAGTCCGAGAAAAATATGGAGCAGAAAAGGAGGGAAGAAATCCACAAAAAGGTGAAAGTGAAGGAAAAAGAGATTTCCTTCAGTAGAGGTATTTCTTCAGGAGATTTCCGCTGCACTCAAGCTGAAAGTGTTGGAGGCTTGGTGGAAAAATATACTTAGAGCTCAATTCTGATTTACTGTCAAATCCAATATATCAAGGACACATAAAATTATGGCAGTGTTGTGGAAAACAGTCATATTTTTTACTGTCACGTCTGGAGTGTTTTACTTCAGCTTGCCCTCTATCCAGAGGCAAAAAAATTAGTTTTTTTAGTTGTTTATAAAATCAGAATTGCTGGACTTCACTCCTCTGAGACCAAAAACCAAAGCGGTGAGCTAATTTTTGAGAAATGTTGCAGTAATAGTTGAATCTGGCACACACACAAGTGGGGGGAAAAACACAGAACAAATAGAGATAGTCTATCTAATATTTGTGTCTCCTTTTTTTGTGGTACATAAGTAATTCTAGCCTCTGGCAGAGGTATGAGACTTAACAGGAAAAATGTGTTAGATAAAGCCAAAGCAATCGAATTAGGTGAGTGTCAGAGACAAAAACAAGTCTTAAATGTTGCCTCAGGATTAAAATCGACGTCAGGAATGAACGCCCTAAAATTGCTTCTGTGTATGTGTTGTAGAAAGATGTTTCAGGTTAAGACTACAGTTGTTATTGTCAAGTGAAAAAATATTTTAATATATACAATATATTGTTTCTGTTTCTCCTTTAGTTTCTCACTGTTGTGGTCTCACTTACAGGTTTAATTCTCAGCGAGAGCTGATGCTTAATACAAACATGTCAGTAACTTTAAAATTTTGAACTAAAGTTTCCCAGTGATGTGTCGGGTTGACTTTCTGGGTCACTGTGTGTAGTTTAAAACACAATCCAGCTTTGGTAAACAAAAGCATCAAGCATCATGCAAGCTCCTCCTTTGAAGCTCAGAAGAAGCAGCTAAACACACTGAAGCTGTTCTTTTTTTTCAGCTATTACCTCATGGTGTCATTTATTACTCTAACATAATAAATTTATTTGTCAAGAATTCACCATACCACTTTTAACTTAAACAAAACAATGAGTCGGTTAATTTACTTTTAAATATCATTGTTCTTATATTTATTAAATGGTGAATAATTCAGCACGAGAATAAGATGTAGCCAGCAGCTTGATGTAGGACATGTTACATAATTACTGAAAATACCTTGCCTGCGACAGAGAAATGAACTTTGAATAATAATAACATCTCTACAGGTAACATGGCTCCTCTCCTGTATGGAAACACTGTAATTAACTAAGGAGCTGGTTTAGCACTTGAATTGAGTGCAATGTTACAATCATACCTGACACGCATCCTGTTAAAGCTTTAAGCTGATCACTGGACCAATTGGACTGTTAATTTGCAAAAACACATCAACATTGTCGCAAAAACTTGCTACAAATCTATTTGTTGGCCACTTGTCACAACAGCTGTCAGCCTAAAATCAGTCCTTCATGCTGGAAACCCTTTTTTTTTCTTTCTTTTTTTCTGTCCTGCTCTTGGCATTTTTCATCCATGGCAGTTCTTCCCTGAGGGGTTTATTCTCCACTGAGAAGCCAGAGATCACTGTGTCACTTCGCGAAGCTACATATTTCCCACCGTAGTAACAACCGTACCATGAGGTGGAGGCACAGCTCTGTTGCTGTTAGGTATCTGACAGTGACACTGTCATTAGTGTCTTTGTCTGTAATTCATCTTGAGCATGAGCATTCAGATACGTTCATGTATATATATGTGTGTGTGTTTGTGTGTCTATACACACAGTTGCCCATAAAATTGGAATCATTTTGTTTTCAGAGACATCCCTCTTTTTATTCCTATTTATACTTATACTTGTAATCACCTTTGACCAGGTTCCATACATACTAAGTCTCAAATGCCAGATATACACTTTATCTATCAAGAATAAACCACATTGGCACAGTCAGTTCATGAGAAGAGGTACAAAAAGACAAAAAAGTGTGTTGTTCCAACAGTGTGTATATGGACCACTCTTAATCAGAGAAAAATGTGGAATGGATTCAGATTTTCAAATAAAAAACAGAACAGTCCTTCTCACTTCCACACAACCTGTGGACATTCAGACTGTATGTACGTGACGTATAAAGGCATAGCCAAATGAGCCAACCAAAATTTTCCACAGTGACGATGTGCCTGCTTGATGGCCGTATTAATTAGGATTAGGACAAAATAGAAAAGCGAAAAATAAGAATTAATCAGTGAATTCTTTAAATCAGAAATAAAACATCTAGTGGTTCCAGCTTGTAAAACACGATGATTTGCTGCTTCCTTTTGTCTTCTCTGAGAACAAATTGAATGGGTCTTGGGTCCATCAGTGTTAGTCAGACAAAACAAGCAATTGGTAATTATAATGGCCTTTTTTCATTATTTTGTGACATTTTATTTCTTTAATTAATCAGTGGGATAATCAGAGGATTAATCTGTCATTGTCCTCATTAAATACGCCACTGCTACTTATGTTCATAATCGATTTATCTGCAGATAACTTGCTGATTAATCATTGGGTCCATTAAAGATTCCCATCACACGTTGTGTTTTTTACCATCTTCTGACATTTTAGACACAAAATGATGAATCAATTCATTGAGAAACTGCAGATGAATTCCTAATGAAAATCATTAGTCGTCGTTAGTTCATTCAGCAATATTGAAATAAAATGAAACAATGAAACAGTGACAGGACACTGGGGGGGCTAAGAGTGCATGTACATGTCCTTGTTTTCTTACATGGATTGAGACAAAGTCACACCGGTCATTAACTCCATTGATCTTTTTTTAAGCCAGCTAATCATGATCGATTTTCTGCTGGTCACCTGATTGGCTCCACTGACATCAGTGAGGCTGAGCTGTCCCAGCTGCTCGGTCGCTATTTGCTTAAGATATACAAGGTTAGTGTGAGTACCCTTACACGGGTTGACTGCTATTGGATGTGCCTTCATCTGTCCTGCGGTGACACTATAATAAGGCAATGAAAAGACTCATACAGGGTTGAATTATAGTATAGCAAAATTAAGTTAGGGTTTAATATATCATGCATCGAGCATCAGTCATCTAAAGAAATCCTCTGCTGAGACGTGTCAGTAATTGTATGTGAGTGGTGATGTAACACTAGTAGACACCCTGCAGTGCAGTGTTGTTTAAGCCTGCGAACGTTCCCTTCATTTCCTCACTTCTTCTGTTCCTCCATCCCCTTCTTCATTCCTCAACCTTCCCCCTCATAGCGGTGCCTGATTCATTTTCCCAGTAACAGCCTCAGTTCCCTATGATTTATATGTTTATGGTCATTACTGACGTTGAGTAATACATTTCCGTTTTTCCCCTCGACTCAGTCTTCCCCCATCTCTCTTTTGGCAGAGCCCTGGGGTCCTGCAAGGAATATCAATTACTTTGTTCCTGTTTAATCACAGTCTCTCACTTTGCCTCACGACACCAGTTTTAGGCAAGAAGGAAGAAGTTCTGCTTTTGAGGCGTTTGTTGTTTTATTTTATCGCTCGCCAAGACCTCCATAAACCAGCAAAAACTAAAGGCTTAAAGGATAGTGACAACATTTACTCTCATTAGAGACAGGTTGTGTTTTCCAGTTGGTAGGTGTTGTAAGCAGCCGAACAGTCCTTCGAATACTCACCAACACAATTTGGATGCATTACTAAGGTGGGATTCACAGTGTAAGCTGAATTCTCTGTGTTGCTGTTCATGTGTGCATTTCTTTTTCCTTTCTTTTGGATGAGTGATTGTTTCTATTCCAGGACATGACCCACATCTAGTACTATTTAAACTGAGGGAAAAATAAAAAATAAGCAGAGAGCAGCTGTAACAAATATATCACAGATCTGTTTTTGTAGCTTTTGTGCTTCTCCCGCTTGTTTCAAACACATTTCAGATACAGTGCGTTTTCGTTTTGAATTCAGGCATCTCAGCTTAAATCAAGTGTACTATTCTCACTGTCTTTACACATCGCTGTGTTTCACTGTCTGCACCGCCAAAGCTGACTCAGTTGAGCAGACGGGGCAGCCAAATGGTGAAAGATTCAGGAGTTAGATACTTTCATTGCACTGCTGATAAAGTAGGAAATACAGTACAAATCTGAGCTCTTGTATGATTTTGTACTACATGTTCAAGAGATCAGAGGTCTCTAGGTTTTTGCTTATGTGATTTTATTAGAAAAATAGTAGTGGAATAAGTGGATTAATTGGTGAGTTGTCTTAGAGAAAATGACAGCAATTTGCAGTGACAGCAATTATACTAATGATCAATTAGTAACCCAAGTCTTTTGTAAGAAAAAAAAAGGCAGACATGCCCTAGTTCCAACTTCTCATTTGTTGGGATCATCTTTTCTCTATTTTACATTAATTATGCATACAATTACATACATACAAAAATAATCCTTGGCCTTTGTTGACCAGTGTATTAAAGCAACATGAAGACATCACAGCTGGATTTGGGGAGAAACGTTAAAGACATTTTTTCAGTATTCTGCAAAGCTGAATTGATTGATAAATTGAGAAAATAATGAGCAGATTGATTTAGAATGAAAATAATTCTTAGTTGCAGGAGGAGAAATTAGAGTGGTTGATTAATAAATGAAAGACAGAGGACTCCCAGTGTGTATGGCTTGTTTTTCCCCACTACTCACCATCTAAAACATACATTAGTACATGAGAGAAATCCGTCTCTGAACAGCAGCGCGGGCGGGGTTAAGTGCCCAGCTCAAGAGACGGGTCAAGTACAGCACTTTTGGTTTCATGTGTTAGCTGTAGATGATGTCTTATTTACTCTTGCTGCTCAGATTCTCCCAGCTGGAGAAGGGATTCAGCCCTGAGCAGGAAGCTGATGTGACCTCCCTCAGTTCAAACAGTTGGCAGTTGGTGTCTGGGAGGGGAGACAAGCAATATCAACAAATGGGAAGATGCCTGTTATCAACATCAGCATACCAACTTGTAGTCATTTGATTTGGGGCTTGGGCAGGGTGGCTTCACTGAGAACAAAGTCAACTTCCTCATTACTGGCTCCTTGTCAGCTACATCAAAGTAGCTTCAGCGAGTCATTCAATTGAAAATTCCTGGTTAGCTTTACCCTGCCTGATGGAAAGCATGCTAGGGTTTTCATTTGGGTTACTTTATATTTCAGCCGGCTGCAGTTAGCCTCTCTCTCTAATATTCAGCTTCCTCAGCACAGAGCCCTAATGAACCGAGACTGTCGGTACAGTACGGCCCTTTTTCTCTTTGAATTTAAATCATCCAGCCAGGTAGCTGCTTCCAGCATTTATCAAAGAGGACTGAGGCCATCCCTTATAGGCAGGATTTCATTCCCTTAAGTGAAGTGTCTTAAAGTTACTTAAAAAGAAGAGTGCAATGAGTTCATTTCCTTACATAAGTAATATGGTGTAGAAAAGTACTAAGGAATAGTTTTATAAAAGCAAACCCTAGTAGGATGAATCCAAAACTACGTAAGCCCTAAATCAGTGAAATCAGTGAAATAAAGCAGAGGCATATAACCAATTTTAGGCTCCCAAGCGCTCCAGCTCCATTATTCAGTCAGAAAAACATACTGTATAAGGAGCTTACTCTAGAGGCGGAAGGAATACTAGCAAGAAAAGAAAAGAAAAGAAAATATGACGAAGATGCGAGTAGCACTGTCCTTATCAGTCAGATAACAGAAGATGCTTTGCATCCTTAAGCTGTGTTCTCACTGAGGAGTTTCTCTGCCTCTGATGCAAATATCATCTGGCTTGTAAATTGGGCATGGTGGTATAATACCAAACTACTTGATGCTGTCACCACACCTCCTCGGGACATAGTTTAATGACTGCTTCTTGTTGATGTAGAAGCCATGTGGGTTTCCTCTGCAACTGATTCTATTTCTAATACACAGATTTGATTTTACTCCCTCTTTCCCATGTTATATCCTAACATATCATTGTTTTTTTTTCATTTGTATGCACATGAAAATGAAACAGAACGGTGTATATTTGGAAAAGTTTGAATTATAGCCAAACACTTGATGAGAAAATGCAGCAAAAAGGGGTTTTATTCAGATTAATGCTTATATTAACATATTTTCCCAGGAAAGCCACTGACTGAAATTGCAGTAGAACCCCGTAACGAAATATAAGTGACCTTTCATCTCGATGTTAGCCACCTCATTGGGCAAGATTAACTTTCCCTATCATTCTCACCTCTATGATGTGAACGGCATACATGCCACAGCAAAACCCTGCAGGCTCATGTTTATTAATTTCCTTCAGCGAGAGATGCACTAAATCACTGACCCTCTTTTAGTGCCTCGTGCTCCAGCTGAGCATGGGAACGAAGAGGGCGTATTGATTTTGCCCCCCCTCTCATCAGCAGCCAGGCCCTTATTTGGGATAAGGAAATGGTAAATCTCATATAGTGAGCTGCTGTCAGGGCCTGTCCTGGTGCTAATCTTCACTCTCTAATCTCCTACCATCTACAACTCATTAGAGGCTGAGGAGGTAAATGTAAAGTGTTGAACATCACATTTATTTTCAGGGACATTCTCAGAAAGTTCATAAAGGAAAAGTTTTTATCGCAGTTTGATTATGCCACAAAAACAAGGTTAGAATATGGATTCACACAAAAAAAATCACATGTATAATTTCTATCACATGAGGCATTGCAGACATTTGCAGTGAACAGTTTTTAACTTTATTAACATCAACTGCAGAGGGTAATTGGCCTCAGGCTGGTGTGTGTAATTGGTCATACTGGTGTTTAAGTATGATGTCTTTTTGTGACCTCAGCTCCCATTTGCCTTGTTGAAGTAACTGCATTATGCACTAATACAAACTCAACACTTCCTGCAACCTTTATTTTTAATTGCTGTGCTGCTGTAAACGTATTGTCTCATTTCCTCTCGTGGTGTCTCTGTTGTTCGCATTGCTATTCAGATCCGTAGGTCCTCTAGCTTAGCAGCCACAGATAGCTTCTCTCTCTCTCTCTCTCTGGCCTTTGCTGGGTCTGTCTGCTTAAATGATAGTGGTAATAAATGTGCTTATTTGCCATGATGGAAGGCGCAAGGTTCAGCAAAAATAAAAGCTCTGCTGTGTGTCCCATCAACACCCACGTTCTAGGTTTTTCCATGTTGTTTTGTTAACAGAACCCCTGTGAGACTTTTGCAATGACTGTTTTGATTATGTCTCATAATTCAAAGTAGAAGGATATATATCTTATATTTTATTTAGTTGACATTATTGGTCAGTTGTTTTGTTGATATTTATACTATGTGTGAATTTTGCAGCCGCATTTCCTTTTCACTGTTTGGCTTTGTGTCTGAGTCAGACCCTGTGATTACTTACAAAGGAACAGTCACATGGGGACAAGCTCATTATGAACTTATTGGACACAGAGGTTTTGCTGACTGAAGTGTGACTTATACATTCCTCCCACCTCAAGCTCTGCTCCACTGTGGGATAGAAATTGATTTGCCTTAGAAGGGAATTTTAGACCTGGTAGCATGTGTTAACCATAATAAATGCTGTAATGCAAGCAGTAATTGTGTCAAATATCGCAGGCTCATTAGAAACTCTGTCAAAAGATGAATGCATAAATGGAATGATGGATGGATATCTAGTGGTCCAAGTATGTATTATAAAAAGCTTTGAGCTCAGGTTGTTAAGCAGCCCTCTGAGGGATCAACAACGGTGCCTGATGTTTTGCCTGATTAGCCAAACTATCCACATCCCTGACAAATTTTAACTTTAACTGGAAGATACAATATAATCCGGTTAGAAAATGAACAAAATCTAATCATGTTACAAAAAGTGATGAGTACGTCAGGCTCCCGTGTGTGTTGGCTCTCTTAGTCCTGCAAATAAATCGAGGCACTCTCAATAATCTAGTTATAAACTCCCCCCTGGAGCACTTGTCATATTATCTGACATGACAAATAGACCCCAGCTCAAATATCTGGCTCCCACCCTCCCTCTCTCCCACCCTTTCTGCTCCCTCTAGTCTTTTTACCACCCCTTCTTCACTCCCCCTTTCCATCCTTTCTCTTTCAATGTTGCTCTCCGTTCCTTTTCCTTCCCCCCAACTCTCTGGAGGGTTCTTTGAAAGTAACACTGGTGAATACTGAAGGAGGAACAGATATGCACCAGGTGCATCTGCTCAGACATTTGTGCGTGATTGGCCATGTTGAGACTGGTGAATACGGCTCAGTTGACCGCCCGTCTTGTGTCAAGGAAATGGGGGTGTGTCAACAGAGAATGCGTGTCCGGCATCTGAAAGGCTCCAGCACACCTGTGGGCATGTCTTCGGTCGTGTGTCTGTATGAGTGACAGAAGGACAAAGGGACAGGAAAAAAATTGTGTGTGTGTGTGTGTAACTGTGTTCTGATGTGTCCCACAGCTCATGTCCCACCTTGTAAGCCCTCTGGCCCCTGTTGAAACAGCAACGCGCGCTCTAGCTCATAACTGATTAGGCCGAGTGGCGATATGGGTCGGTGCCTGCCAAGCTCTGACTCATCATGGGATGATCATTTTAACAGCTGACATTGTAGTGCATCTTTGTAGTCATTAGTCAGCAGACAATCCCGTCTCCTAGAAATTAGGTTTATATACAGCTCATTTTCCACAGGAAATAAACTGTTTGAGGAAATGAGAAGCTGCTGTTCATTTTTGCACATTGCACATTTGTCGAAACACACTGTCAATATTGCTCACTGACAGTCTATGTTCTCCTGTCCCATGGTTATGTTTAGCCTCTCACAACTCACATGTGTTTTTTTTACATGTATAATAAACATCACAATATTTCTCTTATTATAACCAATGGGCTTTAAATCTATATGCTATAACACAAATGGGAAAACCATTTAATGATAGAATATAAACAGAATTTTGTATGGCAGTTGGACTGAGTTATAATGCCAAAAATGCATTTAAGGTGTTATTTGTACATTTTGCTGTGGCCACATAACCAGCATTAGCACAAACAGCTGTTTCCATACCAGTCTTGCCAAGCTCCATTCCCTGAACAGTGCTTTCCACCACTGCACACAGCTCTGATCCAAGTGGAGGAATGAAATCTGATGCTGAACTTGGCAACGTTTCTTCTAGACTGGTAAGTAGACAGCTGTGGATGCTAATATCAGCTATATGGTAATAGCGAATCTCACAATAGCTCATTAAAATCTTGATGGATTTTTTCCAGGTTTCAAAACAAGATTTATTACTCTTGTCTTATGTGTTCATGTGCTTATATTTCTAAACCTGTGTTTGTGTGACTGTTATCTGCTGTAAACCAATTTGCCCTTTAAAGGGACACTCATAAAGTGAAGTGAAATGAAGATGAGATGTAAGTGCAGAAGCAGCAATCAGGTAAACCTGTTCTCTCCCCTTGTCCTAGGAGGTTTGATTTCAACATATAGCAGTGGGTGTTGCCTTGTATTATCTGTTTCTAGTCTGCCTGTCTTGCCAACCAAGGAGGGCAGCACATCTCCTGGTCTCTTGTGTCTTTCAGTTCTGTGTTCTGTAACTTTGTCTCTGGCAAAATACAGCAATTCATTACTTTTGATAAATGCCTGTGGGCAGTGTTGTTTATAAACTGCAGTTTTATCCAGCAATAACCTCTGTGGGGACCAGCCCAGGCTGTAAATGGTACACTTCATTTTAAAACAAGACAATCATCATCTAGGTTTGTTTACAACTCAGGAAAGATGGGAAGTAATGGGGTGACAAGGACTGTTGGGCACTCTGGGAAATATGGATACACAGTCAAGCAAAAATAAGTATTTTATTTGTGTGCAAAAAAAAATGACGTGGTCTTTTTTGTTCATATAGTAAAAAATGTTTTTTCCATAATTTCTTGGTAAAACATCACTGGATGAGACTTAGAAGAATTTCTTTTTTGAAGAAGAACATTGCAACTCCTTGCTGTGTTTTGAGAGCTGCAGTCATTAATAGCTCTTTTAACTCTGAGGAAAAACCAAGTGCTCATGCGAGGAAATTTGAGTCGTAATCCAAGCTGATTTCCAAGCAGCATGAGTCTTATTTTAGAGCAGTGCAAAATTAATGACATAAGTTCAGTAACCATAATGAAAATTATAGAGTTTCTAGAAGAATATGTGTAGAAATAAATAACATGCCCAAAAAGACTGCAGAATAACATGGGGTAGCTTGTAAAAGGAACAATACAGCAAGCACTGCATCATGATTGATGTGTAATTCCTTTGTGTTAATTCCATTGGTGTCAGACAGAAATAATGACAAGATGAGGTGAAAAAATCACGTCTGAACCAAAGAAAAAACACATGAACTTTCAAAACAGCCTCAGTCTGTCTATGTATTTGAATGCATGTGCAAGATATGACTGTTAAAACCTGTAGAATATAAGCCTTATTTTCTGTTTAGACTGAATAAATGGCTGCATATCGAGGGAGTTTGCTTAGCATTTATTGGTATGTATGAAATGACGCAGATGGAGGTCCTGAAAGCAGACTCGGTAATCATTGATATTAGTGTCGAGATCCCCAAGCTGTGTGACTCTGGGCCTGCCCTGATGAATTCGCTTCATGAAAATGCCACCGAATGACATATTTAAACCATTCAGCTTGATAACTGTGTCCCTCTCGGCTCTTGTGTTAAAAGGCAGCCTGCTGCCTCGCTAGGATTGCTCTTAGTAAAAGAGGGCGAGGAGGCTGACTGAGGTAGAGAAAGGAGAGAAATGGCAAGAGATAAAGTCAGAGTGAATCAAACAGAGAATGGACAAGTGGACGCTGATTTTGAGAAAAGGTGAAAAAGAAGACAGGAGACAGAGGGGTCCGCACTGAGGAGGTAATAGGTTGGACTTGGTGACAATCACGTTCAGAGGGAGAGTCAGAGCCACTGTGTAATGCAGCAGGACAGAGAGCCAATCAAAGAGCGGCTATTGCTGCTCTCTGACCCGGCTCTGTTCGCATTTGGCATGTCAGTCAGAGTCAGAGAGAGGGGGAGAGGCTCTGATGTCCCTGGCTCTGATCTGAACAGGCTGGTGTTTCCATGGATCCCATTGTTGCGAGTAATCGTGATATCTCCATTGATTTGAGTTGTCGTCCTCTGCTGTACCTCCCATCTCCAACTTAAATGCAGTGCTAATTACACTGACCTTAACAGCCGGGCTCTGTCTATCTCTGTTTCTGTAAAGTCACTTTTTCTTTTTCCTTTTATATTTTTACACGAGAAGCATTAGATGGCCTGACTGCTGCCAGCTGCATCATCATCATTAGATACCCATCACTACATCGTGTGAATTTCAAGTGTGTTATAAATATCATCACCACTTGAAATGCAGCGTACTTTCACGCCTCCTGTAGCTCACTCTGCTATGAACAAATATTTGTCAGCTCCTTTGATTTCTGTCTGCATCAAAATGAAGTCCCTCTCAAGACAATTCCCTGTCCGCTGAGCAGCTTCCCACCATTTTCGTGTGGCGTCTGCAGCCACGCTCCTGCACAGTGCTGCATTGTGCAGGAGGTGAAGGTGCGCAGCAACCTGGAAAAGAGAGTACATTTCTGCTGTGGAAGAGATCTTTCTTTGAAGGCTTTAGTTGGCGGTGTCAGGCTGTGGAAATCGAGATCTGCTCAGCACCGTTAAACAGCCAGTGACAGAAACCAGCTGCTTCAGGGAGTAGTTTCCCACCGCACGGCTGTTGGCTTTTATAAATGAACCAGCCACATTCTGTTTGACTGCTGCTGACCATGATCAGGCCATGAGTAATTCCGAGCGGTAATGAGTCATATTTATTTTGTTCTCAAGATTATTTTCTGGCATTTCAGCCTCTTTTTTTTTGAGTGGAGTGGAGCAGAACAACGTAGGGGATAAAATGAGCAATAAACACACTTAAACCTTTGACACTGCAGCCTTTCGACGTGCAACTTAGCTGAAAAAGCTACAAGTACTGAGTGAATCTTATTTCTTGTTTTAATCAATGTCAGTTTCTCCAGTGGTCACTAAAGGCTGCAACAAATCTGACTGAAGCAATTCTTAAAAAATACTTAGTCTTGACAAATGAGAGAGTAGAGCTGAGACAATTATCTGATCAATCAGTTCAACAAATTTGTGACAGTGAATCAGCAGTAACTGGCTTTAAACATCTTAAGAGATGTATGCCTCTAGTTTGGACAATCTGACCTTGGTATCTGGGATTAGTTGATGATTTATCAGGAAATTACTTGGCAAATAATCAATACTGATTAGCAGCCTTAACACAGTATGTAAGCGCAGCTGCTCTAGGGTCTCTTAAAGGAGCTGTAGTATTTTGAATTTGACTGTGTTGGCAGAAGTCTTATATATGATTCCTTTAAAGACACAGTGTGTAACTTATTTGGCTTTTTATTAGCAAAAATCAAATACTGCTTTCATAAATACGTATTTACCGAAGTCTAATCACAACCGCATATAAATGAAAGCTTTCTCATAGATCAGCATGAGTTGTTTACAGATACATAGGTGGCGGTGCACCCAACTGAAGGCTGCCATGTTGCATCGCCATCTTTGAATACAGTAGCCGAAATGGGACAAACTTGGCTGCTCATTTCATTGAATAAATGGACCTCTCCAGTTCGTCTGTAGCCACTTACGGAGCCAACGGTGCTAACAGACCTAACAGTGCTAACAGACCTATCACCGGTAACAGACCTAACAGACCTAACGGAGCTAACGGTGCTAATGGCACTAATGGCTTAACGGAGGTAACAGCTACTCGCCAATACCGGTATTTTCTGCAGTATTGGAGTCATTTCCAACACTGGTTTCATCTTCACCTCATCGCTTGATGATCCTAAACTACTCTCAGTCGTCTCAGTCCTGGGAGGGGTGAGCGCAAGTGAGCGAATGAGCGCTGCAATCTAGAATCTGAGCGCCCACACTTCTGAACGCGGTTTCCTTCCCATTTTACACACTATACCTTTAACCAAAACATCAGCAAAAGACATATTTTGATGATATTGAGAAAGAGCATGGGATCATGGGAGTTGTTGTCTCCACCATCCAAGCTGATGAAACATCATCATCATGGTTAGACTGTGTGCTGGCTGCGTAGTATGTTGCCGTCTTCTTCTATTTTCTTCTGCATGGTGTGGTATCATCTAATGTTTACTATGGTTCCTCTCGAAAGGGCAAGTGAGTAATCGGCAGGTGACCCAAAGAAGAAGGGATTCCTCTATTTTTCATAATTACTGGAAAATGTTGGGGTGATCTAAGAACACAACACGGGTCTGTTTAGTTGCATATTATAACTTTGACAACAGCCATGATTTTGAATGTCTGTTTCCTCTCAGCTTCTCCCACTATAAATTAATCTTGTTTTTTTATTTTCTTTTTATGATTGAGGTATCAAAACATTTTACAGCATTTTGGAGAAATGTAACAAATGGAATGTCTCTGGTAGTGGTTGTTGTTGTGCTGTGGATGGGTTGAAGCGTGCTCCTTCAAAGAAAAAGAAAAAAAAAAACCCCGATATTCAGGTGAAATATTACCCTCACCACAAATATGTAGCGGTGAGATTGGTCTTCAGATGTGCACGTCTATGTGCTGGATGCACAACCAAATGGCATGGCAGACAGATTGATCTGATGAAAGCATTACTAGCTAACACACACAACGGCAAACCCATCAGTGAATCTGCCGCAGTGAGTTTGTCATTTTGTCATTGTCCCAGAATCTGCTATTAGACAAGGTCAGGTTTAAAGGAGGTGCTCTGATGCCACTGTGTTTTCCCCATAGTACACGGGCAGTTAGTGCTTTTAGTGTGCGTATTTTGACTCTGTGTACCTGTGATAGTGCTGTCCACTAAACAAACAACCTTTTTTTTTTTACATTTTTATTCATGGTGCTGAGGCTTGAAACATAATTTGAACTAGACCCAACACCTGTGTTTTAGTGTTAAAGTGAACAATAGATAAAGGATTCATTTGGGGGCAAAAAGTGGAATGGAAATGTCACATCCAGCTCAAAATCAAAATGTCATTTGACACCCATCTTTCATGAACTTGTCACTCTTCCAACTACAAGCAAGAGATATGACATTCTTGTAAGTGATGTAGCTTTTCCCGCAGGCAGACATACCGGCGAGCTGGAGCTTTTTAGTCAACAGGGAAAACAAAAACATGTTGCAAAGACTCAAGTATCAATCATGATCATTTCTTTCTCTTTGTCTCAACCCGAGAATCTGATTGGTATCAGTGTGTTGTGGCCAGATGTTCGACTAGAAGCATAAACAGCCTCTTGAGAAGCGTGAAAAAAGGAAACCTCTTCTCTGCAAACATGATTCAACAGTCATCTATTACCAGGCAAAGCTCCGTGTATTATAATCACACGACTGGTTTTCTTATTATCAGCCACATGGTAAGCATCAGTCATGAGGTTTACTGTCACCATTGCACTGCTTTAAATGAGAAATGTGGTGTTTGGCCACAACAACTCACTTAAAAAAATAGGTCATTGTTCCTTCCATATTGTTTCCTCCCAGCAGGGCAGCGCCTGTGTGTAACACTGTTTATCTGATAGCAAAGGACCCTGTTGAAAGGTGAAGACAATTTTGTGTTATTCACAACAGCGTCACTGCCTTTGGCCTCAGCCTCGTCCTCCCACTGACTCTTCTGGGAATGGGTAGAGCTTGTTGCTTGTTTACTCACTCTTTGTTTTTTCCGGTGCAGGCTCAATCCTTTGCATCCCACTATATCCCAGGAATATGAATGCAAGACTATTGATTGAGCCATGCCTTTGAGGAAGTGAAATCACTGTCTCGATGTGTCAGCTCTTCTCTGTGATATCTTTATTTTGTCATCTCGAATCTCCTTACTTCATATTCAGACTCAAACCAGATTCATGGGGTCTGCCTAGCATCAAGTGTCCATTCAGTCACTGTGTGTGTGTGTGTGTGTGTGTGTGTGTGTGTGTGTGTGTGTGTGTGTGTGTGTGTAGGAGAGAGGAGCACTCAGACTGTCATGTGTCCATGCTTTTGCTTTTCTAGGTGTCTGTCCATGTGTCTGCGTGTCCACCCATGTGTGTGCATGTGTGGCTATATGTATGTTCTGAGTAATGGGCTTTGTGCATCCTCTCTCGCTGACGGCCAGGATGTATCCATGGCAACGCCAGGTCGTTCCTAGCTGAAAGCGGAGCTGGTGAGAGGGACTTGAAAGGGAGTGTTAAACCTCTCCTCTCCTCTGCCCTGCACTCTTCTCACTCTGACCATGGCGAAATGCGTGGCCTTGTTGAAATCCCTGGCCCGGGGGGGGTTATATACTTTACTGTGACCGCAGACACTCAACATCACAACACTGCCACCTTTTGCCCCAATGCAAGAATGTACCATCAAAACATTGTCATATTGCTTTTCATTTCTTGTTTCCTCACTAAGCTCACAGTTCATCTGTGGAGACAAACAAATACTTTTCCCTGAAATCTTTAGGGACCGTGTTTATTATTGTTTCAAGAGGATGTTTTTTTTTCTTTTAGATAGATGGAATGAAAGAAGACAAAACAAGGGGAGAAGGGGATAGGGGAGGAACAAGCAACAAATGTCCTCAGCTGGACTTCAGCTGGACAGAATCAGGGATCGGTTAATGGTCCAAAGCATAAGTGGTGGAGCTGTTAAATTCACATTAGGACCATTTCCAGTTGTTTTTGAAGCTCAAAGCTATCTGTTGTTGGTCTACAAAATCAATATCTGCATCATTGTAATTTTAAGCCTTTTGATGCCATTTTTCTGCAGTTAAAAATCTCTTGCATCAAGCTGTCTTTGGTACTTGCTTCTGTTACAAATTCATTATCATGATTAGAAAGAAACAAAAAGCTTCTCTCTGACACATGTGACAGTATTCATATAAAGTGAGTAGTTTGATATACAAAAGACACATAGAAAGTACTTTGTTCATCCCGGTCTGCCATCTTCACCCTCTAAAAGATGCCTATCATGTCTTTAGATGCCTCATCATGACAGTTTCAGCCCCTAGGAGGGAGCAGAAGATTAGATGTGCCACTGCTGCCCCCTTGTGGATCTCAGCATGTGTGCCAAGGCAAAGTGAACATGACTAAAAGAAATGAATAATGTCAGGCAAGGCATGGTTAGACGTAGATAAATGGGGATGAATTGAGCAAGACAATCATGTTTGCTCTTTGATTTATCGCTTTTAAGGAGACCACAGATGTCAAAACAAGAACAGATTTATTGCAACCCTGCATGTATAAATAAATCTGCACTGACAATGTAATTAAGATATTTTGGCAGAGAGGACATGAACCTAATCATCTGATTTTACTGCAAGGGTCAGTGAACGACTTTGTGCAGTTTAATTTCCCTCCACAGCAGTTTCGCAACCTACCATCTTGTTCCAAATCTGGGTTGTTAGCGTGTGAATATTCATGCAACAGTCTCCGTCAGTGGGCCCGGGGACTGCAGCTGAGAGAGCTCGGTGACTTTCTTGTTAGGTCAGCCTGGGTGCCTGGGGCTATCTGCTGATCACTAATGCATATTCAAGAACCAGAGGCTATCAAGCGCTGCTGGTAAGCAGGCTCCAATATTTGGCCGCATCAAGGCCGGGGCCCAACACTTCTGTTCCCCCTCTTATCATCAGAAAACACATATTGACCAAGTCTGCTGCCTTTCTCACCTTCTCACTTGATATTGGAGTTGTATTCTCCCCTGGTGAATACACAGGTTATCATGGTTTTCAAAAGCTGAACAGAGTGGAACAGCGTGAGTAATGTGCTTACCATTGGTTTTACAGGTTTGATGTACGTACGTCATTTCTTCTTGGTATCTGCGGCATCGTTAGCTGCAGGTTTTTATTGTAAAGAGTGCTGTAATGCCTCTAAGTGTGTCTAACGTTTCATTTTCTGGCACCATCATGTTTCTGAAAATAATCTGAGCAGTCTAATGGAGGTGAATCGATACAGATGGATCGGTCGCTTACATTTCCTTTTCATATCACAACCAACACCACCTCTGGGAATCTGCATTTATCTCCATATTCAATAATGAGAGGATCAATTCTCAATTCTCTCTCTCTCTCTCTCTCTCTCTCTTTCTCTCTCTCTCTCTCTCTCTCTCTCTCTCTCTCTCTCTCTCTCTCTCTCTCTCTCCCTCACTCGTTCACTCTAGTACTTGTACATATTTGCTTTCAGTTAATCTCTTTTCCATTGAAATGCTCACAGTTATGTGGGGGGTCTGTAATTTGAAAGAGATCTGTTGGTAAAATGAGCCATTATATTGAAATAACAACGAGCAAATAGAAGTCTTGATTAAATCCTCTGACTTCCCTCCTTGGTGGTTGCTACTCTTCCAGTTTATCTCATAAGACATCACACTCACCACAAACTTAATACTTCCTCTCTCCGGATCCCCTAGAATTACACATCTTTCTCTGCTTACTCCTCTGTCTCTCTTTTTAAAACTCACTGTAACATTTGATCTTATAATGCCTAGAAGATTATATCATCTATTCCATTTTCCAATTATCTGTTGTCGTTTTGAAACCCCTGCGTATTAGTTGCATTTGGTTACACAACTGTGCTGAGATCATTTTCTTTTCAGGAGAGGTCATCACAAACGTTGAAGTCAGCAGAAATAAACAGCTTGTTTGGTGCTTTTGAGTGGACGCTGGCTGCTGCTCTCTTTCATTGTCTCTCTCTCACTGCGTCAAAGCCTCATTTTGTTTTGTTTTTTCCTGTAAATGGTGAAACCCAGCCCTGCCACAGTGACCTGTGGCTTGGCCCTGCGGGAGTATTCTGTTTCCTATACTCTTCATAGTCTCACCTTCTTGCCCCTCCTCCCCGCGCTCTTCACCCTCCTCCTCCTCTTCTTCTCCTCCTCCTCTTTCTTCTCTCTATCAAAGTTGCTCTAAGGGATAGATCAACCCCCGAGACACAAGGACAAACCAAGGCAAGACATCTCAGTTCAGCAACGTAGATGTTAATGGTAGAAAGCAGACTCTGTGATTAGTTTCATCTTGTGCTGTTTGCTATAGATGATTTTTTCCCTTTGTGTTTGACTGGGTCAAAAGTTTGAGGGGCAGCTCACTTTAACAGTCAGCCTAGTTTGCAGCATTGTATTCTCTAGACTTGTGTTTGCTCGGTGAACTCCAGGATTATTTCAACTGATAGTTTCATGTCAGTACTTTACCACCAGCTTCTTTGCTTGAATAATTTCATTGTGTCAGCCTTTTGGACTTTTTGAGGACTGGGCTCCTGGTTTCAGATTGCTGTCTTATTCCCAATCATAAGTAACATCCTCATCCTGCTACCATGCCGGTCCGAATCATGTGCACCATCTCCTTTTCTGCCGACGATGACCCCAGCATTGGATATGGCAAAGACGGTTTTGATGACCACTACAAGCGCGTGAAGAAGAGTTACGGTGACGGGGACTCGCAGGACTACCTGGATGGGTGTAGTCAGGTGGATGATTACAATGACGAAGAAGAGGACGTCAGTGAGGTGGACGACCTGGCCACTTTCTTCAGTGGCTGCTCACTCCACGGCGCCAACCATGTGTTCGTAGAGAACAAGAAGTTCGGTATTCGGGAGGGATTGTGGGGGGTGGTCTTCACCATGGCCCTGTCCGCCTTCTTGTACCAGGTCGTTGACAGGGTCATATACTATCTTCAATACGATTACATCACCATGCTGGATGAAAAAGTGGCCAACAACATGACCTTTCCAGCTGTCACTATATGTAACTACAACTTTATTCGGAAATCTCAGATGAGCTACAGCGACTTGATTTTCATGGGCCCCCTGCTGGGCTTCGAAGAAGGAATGGCACCGGGGTTTCCGCTCGCCCCAGAGCCGGACCGCCCGCCGGGTTCTCGTTTCAGCCTGGATGAGTTCTACAACCGCACTAGACACCGCGTAGAAGACATGCTGCTGGAGTGTAACTTCAGAGGGTTAGAGTGTGGTCCTGAGAACTTCAGAGAGGTAAGTTACACAGAGACCTCACACAGAGTGAGAAATACATTTCAAAACCCGTTCAAGGTTGTGGTCCTTCTGGGAATCAGCACAGTCTAATTTGGAAAACATCAAGACAAGTTGGTGCCTCTGCCTCATATATTCAAGAGGTATTTTATATGCATCAGGTAGACATGATGGATTTGATTGATCAGTAATATTTTATGTGTGGACCTGTGTGGCCCATATAACGAAGAGAGGAAAGCTGCTGGATTTCTGCAAGTGCCATCTTCTGTTCGGCTTCATTCTAATAAAATGACAACATCCTGTAAAACTGACTACTAAACCCTTAACTTTAAATGCCAGGGTGGTAAGAAAAGGAGAAGAGGAGGACTTTGGAGAAAACCACTGATACTGTAGGGAGAGTTAATTTACAGCGCTGAGGTAATTCTGTTCAATTTTGTTTCTTACAATCCTGAGTCACTGCTATAAATAAAAATCTTTCTCTAAGTCAGCGTGTCTGCTTAAATGAAACTTCATTGTAAATAAAAAAGGGCAGACATAATAAAAAGGAGTTCCATTACTTAAAGTGGCATACTTGGCATACAGCTGTTGTAATTGAATTAAACAGGCACCAAAGAAATCTTGTGTTGCTCAGATCAAAATTAAGGGCAGCCTCTTGTGAGACTCACATTCTTCGTTTGTGCACCAGACAGCACTCAAGAGGAATACTGACTTACCAAACAGTGTTGACAATATCCAGCTATCGGCCTATTGATCTGCTTGACCTTTGCACAGTTATAGATACGTATGTGCAGACTGCTAATGGGTGTTCTCCAGTTACATGTGTCACAATTATATCAATGTGTAAAGGCATGTAGATGGCACACATTGAAGAGCTGATGTTTTTCCCTGTTGATGTAGTTACAGTAATCTGTGGCAGTGCTGGATGTAACACAGTTACAACAGCTGTAGTGGACGTTCAAATCTCTGGTAGCCAAATGGTTAGTGGATTTATTTGTTAATGAACTGATATAAATGTAATTGTCAGTTTTTTGATCATCAGAATATTTTCTAAAATTCTGACTGTTCCACTGTTTATAGCTTCCTAAATGTGGTTCTTTGCTGGTTTTCTTCATGTCATTTGACTATTGATTTAACATGTTGGGGTCCTGGATCACAGCTCTTAAATGTGGTCTTGAAATTGTGGTTTTTTGTTGTTGTTGTTGTTTTTTCCTTTTATCAAGTCATTTCTTTAAAGGCATGAAATTACTGTTAAAATTAATGTCAGGAGTCTCAATGAGACAGAAATCTGAGTTTATTAATATAAAATCTTGTTGCCATGAACTAATTTATTTACATGTCAGGGAAGATTAAAAAGCAAAGACAAGCAGAGTGACGTGACATTAAACATTGAAGGGCCATCTTAACAGGTGATTTATCATTAGGGGTTTCACAGCATCACATTTGGAAGTAGCTCTGACATTATGAGGTTGGAAGCTTCAGAAGCTGCATCCTGTCAGCCAGAACACAGACTCTTGAGTTTAGGGAGAACAAGAGAGCCAATGTGAAATGAAGGTCATGGGTGGTGAAGATGCAGTTGAATGTAAAAGAAAGGGGTGAATATGTTTTATTGGAACGTGGCAGATCCTCAAAAAGGGCAAATTATCAAAGTCAGCCTTTCTTTTTATTTGGACAGCATGAGCAAGCCAGGTGAAATTAACGATCCTGCAGTGACACCAAATAATTGCCGCAGTGTAGAATATGATTTAGAAAAGAACAAAAAGAACTTTAGGAAGGTTAAAAATAGTGTCTCCATCACAGAGCTCTCTCGTGTCGAAATTTGCTTGCAGACTTGCAGAGTTTACAGATTTACCTGTACTATGAGGGTATATACTGCGTATTGACAAACAGGCAGTATGTCTTAATATTAGATCTAAAAGAGAACAAAATGTAGCTTTGACAGCACGCTGTAGATCTTACTTCACATATTTTCGTTCAGGTTTCAGCCCCATATCCAAGCAAAAATTGAAATACACCCAGGTCAGACAATCAGTATCATAAATGGAAAAAAAGTGGGGTATATGGCCAATGCCCTTGATGTGAAATAGGACCAGCTGTTATCCTCCGTTGATACGCTTTTTAAAAGACAAAGTACTGCGACCGCAGTGCAGTCTGCCATTTTATTAGCATGAGAGGGAGTCAGTGACCCAGCTTTATTGAATGACAGGCGTTACTGCCGTGGTGCAGTTTAAAGCTCATTCTTGCTTTCACAATGTCTTACTTTGAATTAGATGGGATGCTTGAAGCTGTGATTCTTGCATTCAGATCAGCTGTACTTTTGTCCTTACAAAACCACTCCTCAAACAATCATTGATGTAAACTGTCCATTATAGATAACAAATAATTAGACAAAAGCTTGTAAGCTATGTAAATCAGTGTCCTCCGCTGGCTCTACATGCCACACATTCAGCAAACACAGTTTCAGTTTTGAGATTGCTGTTTTGATCAAAAAGATACATACAGTTTGATTTGAATAGAATAACTGACACTAAAGGTAATTAGAAGAGTTAAGCAGTTAGACATCCTTGTGAGATAACTGATTTCATAGCAAACCACATAAAGCTGTTCAAAGGCCTCTGCTGAGAACATTTATGAAAGACGTTAACCACTGACATCGAAGCTTGATTAAGGATTAATGTGATCCTGGAAGTGCTAAATAAATACTTATTATATTCTGGTGTCAATAACATTGCTGCTAAAGAGCAAGCAATTATCAATTCACAGTGAGATCTGCACAAGCTTGTGGGAGAAATGTCAGCAGGCTGGTGAACAATGTGCAAGTCTACATTATATCATTTATAAGTGAAGTGCGGTGTGCATGACTGCAGGTTTCAGGTGTGGTACTTTCTCAGTAAGGCCAAACATCGGGCAAACATGAGTGACAACTAATCATTTCTTTGTCAGGTGTAATGGGACTAATTATAGCTGCTGTCATGAACTTGAAAAGCTCTGTATTACATCCTCCCACTAATATAATCATTGATCGCTCCTTCAGCTCATGCACCTCTACGCAGCAATTATAAACCTCTGCTTTCTGTTTTCTTGCTATGTTTCCATAGCAAATTCAGAAAGTTATGTGCTGCCTTGATGATGGTCAAACAAGATTTGATAACCAGCTATTTAAAGAAAACCTCCCTTGCAAGAGACGTTGCTGCTGCTCAGAAACAGATAATCGAAGTGGCTTTCTGGGCCCACTCAGTTTTTTAATGATATAAGCTTTTCCCTTCTGGGGCAGATAACAGATAACATTGATTATGTAATAAAAATGTAATAAAAGCGTGCTGATATGGATGTTGCATGTTATATATCATGCATGATGTTACATTTTAAAATCAAACATGCAGGATTTCCTCCGTGTTCTATCTTTTCTTTTAATAGACAGATACAATGCAACCACAGACTACTTTTCATTTTGAGTGCAGACGGCAGGCCAATACAATAGATACACAAATCATTTCACTAATGCCTCAGTAGAAACCTGGGATCCATTATTAATGGTTTCACAGCATTTATAACTACACTAGGTTATCATCAAAGTGTTTAATGTAAACAGAACACTCTAATGCAAAAGTGTCATTATTCAAACATTAGATCGGGAACAGTTTCATTTAATCGTTTAATATTAAATGATGTTTTGACCGGTCACCAAGCCCCACAGGATCAGGCTGTGCTGTCATGAGTCTGCAGAACCCCACGACAGGAGACACAGCTTTACTCTAATGGTTCTTTAAGCCTCCTGTAACTCCAAGCACAGAGCAGACACACTCACTGGCTTGACCCAGCCTTATATCTGAGCTGTATCTGCTTAGGCTGAGCTGCTGCGACTGACCCAGCCGGCTCGATAAGCAGTATCTTCTTAAAGGTCTGGCCTGCCCAGTAGTCCGGCCTCCATCCCTATTTATCTTGTGCCACTAGGTTCACTAGTGGTTACATGTTATATCTATTCTTCAGTCCTCACTTAAGCAAAAAGAGCCGACACCTGGCAGCGTGACCTGGCCTTATGTCTGCCTTGTACTTGCTCATGTTCAGCCACAGCAGCTGGCCAGCCGCCCTCCCTTTTGTTATTGGTTTCATTTGTGTCACACACAATTTAGCAACCCCTCTGACAGAATTATAGAATTTCACCTGTCTTACCAAACAAGGAGACGTGCTGGTAAAATGAATTGTGTGTGAGTACGGGCAAGTCAACAAGGTCATCAGGTTGGCACCGTCACCATAACTCCTCGAGTTTCCCCCAGGACACACACATCCAGCAGTGTTTTCCCAGGTCCCAGCACCCCACCACTCTCAACCTGCAACTATATTCACCCTTAGCTAAAATATCACCAGCTGTAATGCTAACCAACTTGCTGCTCAAGCCACAAAGCAAAACCCCAAAAAATACAATTAAGACCTCTAACTACAGTGTAGTTCCTTCAGTTTTCAATGAAGTTAGTCAAGTCGTGTATGAGTAAATGAATGGTTATACCATAATAAGTCAGAAAATTGGTTGTTAATGTTAATGAGCAGTTTATAAATTGATTTTTTGGCCCAGATGCCTTGAAGCCCTGTTCCAGGAGATAAGTGGTCATAATGGAGTATTTTCCACAACCTGGCAACCCAAAGCCATCAATGAAGCATTAGGACATCATTTGCCGTCCATTAAGTACAACTTATAAAACCTTTCACAAAAAAAAGGGAGCAAAATAAAACATTCTCAAAACACATGGGGTAAAAGAGAGATTGGCATTATCACTGACAGGGTAACTAAACCCTTGTGGCATGTGGGAGCGGCTTGGTTGTATCCATAGAGCAGGCTAACTCACTTAATGGTATGCATTATGTATTACAGCTATCCTTTTCTTCTGAACAGCAAATCAATAGAGTGTATTTATTTTGTGTAATGTGGCAATTGGCAATGCCACTGTTCCCAGTGTGCAAGACCCTGAACTCCTGCCAGAGCCTGTTTATTATATCTGCTAAAGAGCCGCTAATGGTCCTGCAGTCTCCATTGTTGGTGTATTGAGAAGGAGTGGTAAAGGGAGGTGAACAGATTGATTGCTTTCTGTCTCTCTCAGTCTCTAGGGTTTTCTGTATATTCCTCCTCTCTCTCTCTCTCTCTCTCTCTCTGTCTGTCCATCACCTCTGTCTCTTGTTTGTGCATGAGAAATATGTTCCACTGTGTCTGCCTATGTGTGCACATTATGATGAGCTTCTGCTCAGGGCCGGGTCAGTGGTGGAGCGCGGCTAACGCCCTGCAGATAGTGGGTTCAGGTTGCAGCAGTTCTGTCTGGGAACATAATGTGAGCCCCCCGCAGAACAGTGATCCAAATCCCTGCTTCCTGTTCCAGCCCCAGCCCATTAGATACAGCTTGGCTTTCTCCCGAGCTCAGCATCAGAATCAGCCAGTGGCTCCGGTTACGCCCTTCCCCTGTCTCGTCAAGATCAATCTGCGTACTCCAGACTGAGGGTCTGACAGACAGACAGACAGATAAGGGGACAGGAATATTTTATTTTCAGAGAAGGGAAAATGAATTGCGAGGGTTTGCCTCGTCATCTGGATCTGTTGTACACACTTGTTATGGTTCAGTGTTTCCTTCTAGCAGCCATTGGGAAGAGATAATATCAGGAAAGTGTAATGTAATTATCTTCAAGCATATGCCATGAAAAATGAGGTGTTAGTAAATTGTCTCATATTAGATCATAATCTTTGCTCCACCAACAGAGAACACAAAGATTAACTGAATATAGCCCTGCCAGCCTGGAGTATGTGCTAAACCCAATTGGTTCTTATCACTTGTGGAGCAATGGCTATTCCACACCTCGTGCAATCACAACCCCGTTGTTTTGGTTCTTACTTCTGTTGCCCCTGACCCTGTGTGAAGATACTGAAGTGAAATAATGGATTTCAAATTCCAGGTTATGGAAATGAGTTTGATTAAGCACAAGTACGGGCTCAGCCAGAAAGTGGCCATTACAGCGTCTGAGTTTGAAAAAGCATGCACGGCTGAACTGCCTCCTCCCTTCTGAGAGGTGACAGCACAAGACCATTAAATATTTATGGTGACACTGAAATTCAGATAGCTGTCTGTGACTTTCTCTCATCTTCTCAGCCGTTATGAGCTGTTTTGAGGACACAAGTTCAGAGGTGCCCTCTTTTAAGTGCAGTTTTAGTTCATTTACATTTTAGTATCATGCTCGGTGTAAGGAAAAAAGAAAACATTTTAACAGTTATACATCCATTTCACATTGGATAACTTTATATCTGAAGCTTCTAATTTCTCAGTTAAAAGAGCTTGATGATCAAATTAGTGACACTGAGATACTCATCTTTTTTCTGCTGTGTTTTCAAGGCTTTTTAGAAAATAACTTTGCTTGTAATCTTTCTGGCACGCTCCTATATCTAACAGTGGTCACAAGGGGGCAGTGTGTTACAATGATTTTTAGAAACCAAATCGGATCGGATGGAGCATTTGGCACTGAGGTGTTGCATGCTGTTCTTTTCCCTTTTTGTTTATAGAAATTCACTCAGAAACACATTTAATCCCATCTCTGAAGAAGAGCCCTTTTATTTCCTCCACAGAGCAACATCAGAGCCTCTGCGCTGCAGTGACCGCCATCCGGTTAAAGCGTCACATAGAAGCAGAGCTGCTGCCAGCGGAAACACAGCGGTAGCAAAATTTTGAAAGAACTGTTTTCCCAAGGGATTAAACTCTTTTTCTGTGTTGTGGGGATTAAAAAATAAATATTACAAATCAAACATGAGCTGAGGTTTGTTTGTTGTGGATGGTCATGGCAGAAACCCATCCCTCACTCATCCTCTATCTCACTTTTCACTTCATCTCTCTCTTTTCCTCTCTCACTCTCTCTCCTCAGATCCCACCCACTTTAATTAAACCTCTCATCAGTCTTCTTTGGAGGTTGGTGACAAGAGGTGCAGCGGCACTCGCTCCCTCTTAAAATGAGTCCAATGGGATATAGAGTCTGCATCATTTAAATTGGACAGATACCTCTGCCCAGTATCAGCCAACACTTCATAACAAAAATGCTAATTAATCATTAAAGTGGCATAAATGAAAGGACAGAACTTTCACATGACTCCCTGACTAAGATAAATGATTCCTAATGATGTGAAAATGATACTGCAGCCTTGTTGGAGCAATTATATATGAATAAGACATATGACAAGTGTCCTATAGAGGACCAATAGCCACTTACCAGTATCTAATTAGGCTGATGAGAGGTTCTTAATGGCTTCCTACAGGACTGTGCTTCACATCAGAGCTCAAATGAAACATTTGGCTCCACATGACAGAGGGAGGGGCTGTGAAGAGGAAGGTGTTGTTAAGAGCAGCGGCTTAAGTGTTTCTCTCTTGGTCTGTCTCGGTCTTTCTGCTGGTCTCTTGTCTGCGCATGCCCTCATGCCTGGATGTGTACTTGTGTATACTGAAGTGTGCTGACCTTCAAAGTTTCATAATCATCTTTTACTGACTATGCTGAAATAGATCATGTACTTGAAATCAGAAAAAGGACGTTCAAAAGGTTTGTGTGTCTGCGTGTGTGTGTGTGTGTGTGTGTTTTTAATTACATCTTATTGAACATCTGTTCAGACTGAGTTGTTGATTTTTGCGCTGTGACATTGCAACATCCACTTCACAAACCTCTTGTGTTGATTGGTGAATATGTGATTCAGAGGCCTTAAAGCTTCACAAATCAATTTTTGGCCACTGGGGGGCAGAGCAGCTTCCAATCATCTAAACCAACATCTGCCCCAGACATATCAGTTGTTATGTTGTAGCCTACAGTTATGGCAAAATCACAACAGTCTCCTGAGTCGTGCTCGAGTCGCGCTTTTTCTGATAACCATGACATCTATTGATTTAGTGGTTATTGTTTCATCCCGGGATCTCCATGTTGGTCGATGCGGGTCTGGTGCTGTTGCCTGTGGGCAGTCATAGACAGAGGGATGATTATATTATTCAACACCACAACCTAAGCAGGATAGCTGATGCAAATCTTAACGCCAATAATGACCCTTAAGTTACACGGGGTGAAAGAATTATAGATACCAGCAGGGAGGAGCGCCTTGTTCATTCAAACCTCCACCTCCCAGTACGCGGGTTTATCACAGGATGTCTTTGTCCAGCCTGCTTCAGACCGGGACTTATTAGTGGGTCAAAAGCAAATAAATCATGCCAGCAATTAGCACACAAACACACACCTGCATACATAATACACGCTCACAGAAGGCATTGGCGATCACATTGCTCTCAGTAAATGTATTTCCAGAGGGACCATTATACAACAGACCAAAATGAAATCAAAATGAAACATCCTTCTAAGAACAGCCCACTGTGTAGCTGGCTTTGGACCGTCTGTTTCATCCTCCCTGGCAGTCTGATCTCTCTCTGTGTGTACGTGATGTGTGTGTCAGTTTCCGTAGAGAATTGTCAGCCAGTTGGACTACCATCGACTCTCCTTCATTAGCCCCGCTTTGACTGCGTGTCTGACATCCCCTTGACAAAAGGTGTAGCACACACACACACACAAACACACACACACACACATGCACACACACTAACCTCTTGCCAGCAGTCTAACAAGCTGCCAGTGTATTTGGTGCAAAACAAAAGGAGCAAACAATGAGAACAAACAGAATTTGAACTTTTATAAATTCTGCTGAAGGAGCTTGAAGAAAAGCAACACATCCAGGCGAGAAATAAGTGACTTGTTTCTTTGTTTTCCATCTGTCAGAATACAGTGCTGGCTAATGAGGCCGTGATTGTAAACTGTTCTTAAACTGGATAGGGACTGAGATTAATAGGACATGACAGGATATCTTTTGAGGATCTCATTCATTGAGGAGTTTTTGATCATATTCACGCTGAATTAAAAATCAAAGGCGAAGTTGGTGTAATATTTTTGAAGAAGACTTTTATCTCTGCCATGCAGAGGGGAGGGTGGAGGTGGTGCTGGAGGTGAGTATTTTCCTTTCAAACAAACTGGATTAATCTATATTTTCAGAAGGAGACTGATCCTTTGTTCTCACTTTTGCCATTTGAGTTTGATGCTGGTTTGTGTCTACACCTGGCATGACCGTGTGTATTTTATGTTTGTCCTTCCTCAGTTGTGTGCATGCATGCCAATATAACTTGTAAGAACACTTAATAGGCTCAGGATTTCCATGAGATTTCATTGCCTTCCTTGATTGAAAGTCGCTGAAAGAGCCATTTACTTTTTTTTAAGCTTTGCTGTTACTACAATCTAGCCAGGGTTTGCATTATCAACTGATTGCTTACCAACCTAGAAGTGGTCAGTTCAGCTTCAGACGTCATTCCTTTATTCCCTAAGAGCTGTGGAAATCAGAAAAACAAATGCTCGAGTTGACTTCAAAACACTATCAGTCACATTTATCCATCAGAGCACTGACGGGCCATTTTTCCACCTTGTGCAAGTCCTGCACAGTGTGTATCATCATCACAGTTCTGTAATATCCGAATGAAATGGATCCTCATAGAAAATATTTCTCCTCAATGTTATTAAAACGTTAGGAGTTAGAAGGTCTTTAGTCTAATTTCAGCATAATGACTGAAACAACGAAACAGGGGGAAACAGCTGCTGTGTTCAACACCCAAAAATCTGTGAAGCTTAGAAATGAACACATCGCATGTTGTATATTTAATCCATACACAAACAGAAATGTAAAAATAGATATTTACAGGAATTTATGCAGAAGCGTTTTGAATGGCTGCACAGGGTTTTATTTATTTATTTAGCGTTTTATGTGGATCACCAACCTGCTCTCACCAAATTTCGTGATTCCACTGTGACAACAAGCTACATGCTGTCGCTGCTCCCTCTTGTTGACAGCATATACAGTCTGTCCTGCTAAAAATGTCCTGACTCCAGCCCTGGGCCTAAGATCCAGACAAGACTAATATCAGTCATCCCAACTCACCCTCAAACCGAAACCAGATAAGCATGATTCACAAAATGTTGAACTTAATACTTAATAATAATTTTCTGAATCACCACCTGTGTTGTGCATTTGACATTCTTCCAGTTTTGAGCACCAGCACAGGAGAGTCACCTCCACGTCTCATAAAACAAATACAAGGATTTGGTTTTACCAGAAGGATTCATTTGTAAATGTCAGACAGAAAGGGACCATTTATTTCACAAAGGGCCATTCATTCATTTCTCTCAGAGCGGCAAATAGGAGGCATCAAGCCTGTGGGGACTGGGAGACTGTTTGCTATTGCTAGCGGCCGTACTCTGAAAGTCATTCATCAGAACCATTTCCCCTTTCCCAAACTCTCTCCAGCCCAGCTGTCATGATGGTGCCGAGATAAATTAGCTGTGTCATCCTATGGTTCCCTGTGCGGGCAGGGTATACTCTTACTGCCCCTTGGGGTGTAAATATAAATCTAGTTCAGCAACAATACGTAGACAATAAGACTACTGAATCAGTTTTCAGATGAATGCATTGATGTACCACAAGTCACTATGGTGGCACTGCCAGTGGCCTTGGAAACCACCTGGTTAAGAGCACCGTGATGTTACATTAACAGATCTTTGTAATCTATGAACTGTTGGCACACACCAGCTATCCACAGTGTTTAACATACCTCTGAGGCTGATGTGCACACCACAATGATAGGGACAATGCTGTAGTTACTTTATTGTTGTTTTGGAAGTTGTTCACTACATGCTAGTTTTATGGTCTGTAAGACTTAGAAAATCTTTATTAGTTATGACACTACTGGCTATTAAATGAACTGTAGAGTGAGTCCTGGTGCTCACGCTCTGCCAAGACAGTGACACGAAATTTGTAAAGAAATGAATCCCTGCATCATTTGTGAATACTGCAAATTTCTTGATTAACACAACATGACAGACCAGACAGTGTCTAGTTTCGACTGAGTTCATTGTGGCTGCAAATGCGAGACTGGAGGGAATACAATAGCCCGTGTATGGAAGGAATTTCCACCAGTGGAGTGATGCTTGTAGACATAGATGTTATCTGCAGCAACCTGCATGTGGCTCGCTCTTACGTGCACCCTGAATGACAGGCACACACGGGCCGCTAATGAAACTGACAGCATGCAAGCTATATTGTACTATATAATTACCATAATTCTGCACTGTGTTTGTGACAGCAGCTTAGCATGTCCCACACACTCTCTTCACTAACTCTGCTGTGCTCACTGCAGCCACATCAAATTATTGTAGTTTAAAGACCAAGGGCATGTTTTCACAGCATGTTGTAACCCTTCGTACTTTTCATGTGCAGAGGGCTTTTGACAGTGTCACACAGTATTCAGCTTTGTTTCAGTGTCGCAGCCTGAAGCTCTTTGACAGGCTTGCAGTGAGCTCCTGAACTATTTTTTCACTGACTCTCATCCCACATTGTTTTTACAGTAGAGCGGCACCTGACGCAACATTTAATTCAACCTACTGGAAAAGACGCCTTTTTGACATTTGCCCCTTTGAGCAGATCATGTACACCATTATCCTTAAGATTGTCTCTGTAAATCACCACCTGCTCCTCTGTCAGCCCGTGCAGCCACAGGACCCTGACTTGCTGCTGCTCCCCATGCCTCCACCCCATTTCTCTTCCTTTGGTCCATCCTTCGCCTCCCTGCCTCCCTCCCCCTCTCTTTTAGCCTGCTCCCTTGCGAATGACTTGGCGCCAAATATTCCCAGCAGGAGACAGAGAAGAAACAGCAGCAACCAAAAGAGTCAGAGAGAATATGGAGATCATAGAAGGAGGGAGAAAGGAGGAGAGAGAGGCAGAGTAAAGTACAAAGACATGCGTGAGGAGTATTAACGTATACCGTAAAGACACACAGGGGAGAATGGTAGGGTGCAGAGAAATGCCTTCATGCTCCTGCACACATATGGGGGCGGGGGGGCTGAGCTGTACTGAGGGTAAAAAGCAAAGAGAGAGGTAATGATAGTGGTAGAATGTGCACAGCCAAATGCATTTAATACTTAGTGGAGAGGAGGACAGAGGTTGGGATGGGAGCTGAGTGGCTTTGTTCGCCTTGTGGCACTCTACACGTGTCAAAGTCCAGGCCGGCCAGCTCCACCCCGATCTGGACCCAGAATGACAGTTTGATTAACTGCCGAGCGCCTCGACAACCCAGAGCTCTTGCAAACACACCTTCTGCCATCAGTGCTTGCAGTGAGACCCACACCCAACGTGAAACCCAGTGGTTCATTTACCTCCCAGCGTCCTCGTGGTATCACAGAGGATCCTCATGTCACTCTACTCACTCCCCTCTCACATAAAGGAAGGAACATTTTTATGCAGTTATTTTTTTATGGGGATTTTTCATGAGACACACACCGGTAGATGCATGATGAATGTTGCCTGCAGGCTCGTCGGAGTGCTGCATCACCTCATAACTACATCTGCAGATTGTTTTTCTTACTCATTGCTTATACCAACCAGAGTCACAACCCTGTCTCCAAAAGCCTCTTACTTTCCCCATCATCCACACAATAGACACATATATGATAAAAAAATATATATATGATGTACAACCACATGTTCCCTTTTTCCAATATCTACACATTTATTTGCATGCAGACTTATCAAAAAACAGATATACACAGATACGCATGCCCCAGTGAACCCAGTGCCGGCAGAAACAAAAGAAGAACGCTCTTTGTATGCACATGGTCTTGCACACTAGAAACCCCCTGTATAATAGCCTGCAGTGTCTGCACAGCTTGTACAATATAGAACAATTTATTATATACTGTATTATTCCCAACACATCCACTCGAGCAGTCATTCGTGTGTGAACACCTGAAGACCTTGGGAAAAGGGTAAAGCAAGAAGGGAGAAAACTGATAGAAAATGGCGTCAATTTGAAGTAAATTCATGCATCATGTAAAAAACAAAACACTAATGATGAAGGAGACAGAGCATTACATATGGTAGCTGTATATAAAGTTCTTTATTAGGTTGTTCTGTCATGTGCATTATCTTTTAAACTCTGAAAGTTTGAATACAAAAGGTGGAGGTTTGAATGGACAATTCTGAGTCCTGAGCATGGCACAGCCTGCATGCCAAAAGGTGGGAGCGCCCATATTCCCCAAATGACTGATAAGATACGACGTCGAGTGGCAGCCATTAAATTTCTGTGCTCATCGGTGCCTCTTTCATTTATCTTTAGTTGGCTTTTAAACATTCACTGCTTCACTGGCCTCACTGTTTGAAACTGAAGTCTTTTCTCATTTGGAGAAGCTGTCAAAGCAAAAATCCACCCTAAAAAACAGCTATCCACTGATTACTCCCATTCACATTAGCTCCCAGCGATCAAGCAACTAATACTCTGTGGTGTTTAATAGCCTGCGATGGAAATTCATGACATCAGTTTGCAGTGGATACTGACATTTGTGAACTGAGAATGTTTCTGTAATTACATCCCTTTTTGTTTCATTGTGGTGCCGCTGACGGGTCTGAACTCTAAAGTGTGTCCATAAATTTACCCCACGCGCAGTCAGTGTGTTAACGACAGTCCCCATCATTAACAGTTCTCAAAAAAACATCACTGAAATGACTTTTGCAAAAGACAGAGTCACAGTGAGATGAAGATAGAGCTGTGTGTGATTATTGAATCGCCATTGGTGTATTTTCTTTTAGAGCCACAGCCGTGGGATGTCTGAACTCACTGTTCTTTGAAGGAATAAACGAGCAGGCGGTTTTGATAGACTCTTAGTTCTGCTATGGGAGTATGTTCATTGAAAAATCAATAGTGTTTTTGCCAAAGTTTGCATTTTCCTGCCCAGTCCCAATCAAGAAAACTACTTTTTTTTAAAAAAATAAGCTTTCTGCTTCATTTCCCTTTATGCACTCTGGAACATCTCGACTTTATCCATTAGTAAATTCATGTTCTACTTTATGTTTTATTCAGTCAAATATGATATCTATTTATGTCTCAGATTCTCAGATTCTCACCATTAATAGACTAAAGATGTTTCTCTGAACAAATATCCTTGTTTGCTTTCACAATGAGCTCATTAGTGAAACTCTTAAACTGTGTTTTCAGAGCTGCCTGCATTTGTCATTCTGTTGTTGTTGCACTTGTTGCAGGATTGTGTTTCTCTGTCAAGCAAGAACATCATTATCCCTTCACCCAGACGGATTAGCTTGTTGCACAGAGCCTCTCCTCCGATATGTCTCTCTCTTGATGAGTTGGCAGAGGAAACGGGGGTTGGAACAAACACTGTAAATGCCAGAAGCATCAGGCTCCATGTCAGGTGAATGCTGATGTACCACCCACTGTTTACAAATAATCTGTATTCACACCTTTAAGTTTATCCTTAAACTTCACTTACCTCCCTCTTTGTGATAGATCTTCTTTCACGGTGGTCCTTCACTTTCTTGCGTTCCTGCTCAATGGCATGTCAACACTCTGTACATGACACAAAGATATACTGACTGCTCACGGTGCAACACTTAAATATGCAGCGATGCTATCCCACTTATGAGCCATCTTGTGCCCACAGCTGAGCAACCATTCCCTGTGACACCCCCACCCGTTAAGACATGAGTAATTGCTCGAGTGGAAGACTTGATTGTCCTCAGAAGGGACATTATGACGTGTGCTGCAGCGTATTGCCAGGGAGAGCATGTGAGCGAAAAGTATGAGTAAGCAGGCTGTGTCCTGTGTGAACCCAGAGACATGCAGGGAGATTAAACGGCTGGCGGCTGCCTGATATCATCTTCTGTTCCTTGTACTGTTTGAATTTTGTGTCATGTACGCTCTGCATGAACCATAGACTCTGGGTGGGTAAAGAAGAGGCTGGATATTAAAAAGAAAACATAAAACAGCCTGGTGCTCAGTCCAGCAGGACCTAATGTACCACTTACTGTATAGCAAGGCAGAAAATCAAGGTTAGAGGACACCAGAGCATGGCCAACCTGAAGTTAATCTTTCTGTCCTCACAATCTTTTCTAATCATAATGACACAAATTCAAATTTTATCTGAAGCAAACATTAAAAAAATGTTGGCAGTTCAGCACTGGCTGATTTGCAGAATCATCCACCAGTAGTGTTTCAAAACAATAAGTGTACCTGTGGAGATAAATGCAACTTACCAAAATGTGGAACCACTAGAATTTGGTCCTAATTTTTGTGTTTTTGTATTTTTAATCTTTTTTGATACAATGATGTACCATAACCTCTGTTAAATGCTCAGATTTGGAACCACTGTGACATCAGCAAATCATCTCAGTGTGGGAGACCACAGACAAAAGGACAGTTTCTACCAGTTTTTAACCGTACAATCACACCCACTACACCATTAGCCCACAAAGAAACACACTCCTGCCATTTTGTAGTGACGATTTCACAGTGGCGATTCTCCAAACACAATATCTCTCACAAGCTTGCACGATCAAATGTGACTTCAGAAAAAAAAGAAATATGGATGATGAACAACGTTGCAAAAAAAAAGAGAGCAAGAGTGTGAAGTGCTTAAATATCAAACGTTGGAGATATCGGAGGTTCTGACTCAATCAGATGCAGTGAAAAAAATCATACTGACACAGTATATATCAGGATTATTTGGACAAATAATCACTTACGACAAGCCTCGAATTGGGCCACACCACCGATTGTTGAAGAAAGGCAAATCAGGCCTGTGTGTAGCTCTATAGTGCAAAAACACCACAAGTAATCCAATAGGTTTTAAACCAAGGCTCACGTCATATGTCAGAGGTCAGCTCCAAGGATCGTAGAGAACTTTAAACACACTCCTGAACTGCTGCCTCAGCTCGTTCCACTTCCTGTCTCCAGCCTGCAAATAGGTCTCTGGTCCTGTGGACAAAGCTGCAGCTTGTTCTGCACAGGTGGAGAACTTGTACATGTTGTACTCATTCACACCATTTTCCTCATCTCTTTTCCCTTTGCCACACAATAAACTAGCCTCCCACACTAATACACTAATACACACTGAGCCCAAAAGTAGGAGCAGAAAGCGAATCAGGTTCTGCACGGTGTCCACTTTTGCTGGGGACTGGAACACTGTGTGACAATGACCAGCCAAGCATGAACCACCATCGTCACGGCCAAACCAGGCCACTGTGGGGTCAAAAATCCCATTAAATCTAAGTTAGACTTCAGGGCCCGTATTCACAAAGATTCCTAAGACTAGTTGCTCTTAGTGATGTAATTCAAAGAGAAGTTAAAGTTAAGAGTAGAACCTTGGTAAGATAAAAGTTATTGACAAAGTATCTTAGCACTTAAGAGAGCTCTTAAGGTGACAAACTGTTAAGAGGAGGGAGGAGGACTTTTGAGAGGCCTGAGAGTTTCTTAAGCAGAGAAGGAAATAGCAGAAAGACAGAGAGGTCAGAGAAATATTCTGAATGACAGCGATTTAATGAAGCGCTACATATTAGACTGCAGAGATAATGTTTGTGGTCAACCTTCCACCGGGAAATACCACAATAACAGCAGAAAAGAAGCACCATTAAGATATTTAACTGGAAAAATAAACTGATGCAGCAGTGATGACTCTGTCACAACACTCAGTCACACTCACAGTTATCAGTTACAGCGCTTTTCACAGACTCGTACTGTAGCGCTGTTTGTTCATTTTCCTCTGGATGTCCACACGTTGCCGCCTTACTAGTAGACATTCGCGGAAATAGCAGGTTTTCCGACGCTGTTGATAGAATTGATAAGACAACCATACATGAATTTTCTGCGCGGTGTGTTCCATTCTGCCTCTTGGCTTCTGCTGTAACTCCAGAGCTGAATTTCCCTCTCAAATCGTTTATATGCTCCTCTAATAACTGTACTAAAAGTAAACACGATTCGTCCGTCCAGTTGGGTTTTCTTGTTCTTTCTGTGTCCATCGCTGGTTTGGTCACTCTGCGAGTCAATATTCCATATTAACATCAAAGAAATGAAGTAGTGAAATGACCAGCATGGAGATTAAACAGAAGCAAATAAATATAATAACTATGGGCATGTGAACACTGCACAAGTCTGTATGTTCAAACAATGTGCAGCTTCTTTTAAATCTGACTAACAATTTATTTAACTTTGTTAAGTTGTTCATGACATAACATTATTTTCAGGATGACACCATGTCTTAATAACTAAGTTCTGTGATCGGTGCAGCCACTGTCCGTTCATCACCAGGAGTACATTGAGTTTTTCCCCCTCCTTTTTCTGGCAACCAATCAGATCTTAAAAAAGAATGAGTCATACCTAGCAACGGGGTCAACCACACCTCCTCACTAAGATAAAAGTGTCTGTCCCCTCCTTGCTCAGAGTTGCTCTCAGAAACTTCCTAAACATCTCTTAAGCTAAGACTCCTATAGGAATCTTTAGGCTGAGTCAGGAGCTGTCTGAGAGGACTCTGAGAATCTTTGTGGATACAGGCCCAGGACTTTTGGGAAAAGCTCTGAAGACGTGCAACACGATTTGCATTCATTTACCAGCAGTGTCTTGACCTTTTTTGTTTTCCCCATAACATTTCACATCTTTCAGTGAAACGCATTCGAGAACTGACAGCTGGGAATGTCAACCACTCTTTGCTCACACCTGAGTGTCACCAAAATGTCAAACACCTAGTGAGCCATTTCTTTGTTTTACTCTCTCTCTCTCTCTCTCTCTCTCTCTCTCTGTCTTTGAATCCACAGCATTTAAATTTGGAGCTGTAATGAAAGAGACCCACAGTCTCTACAGCATTACTTTCTATAATGCCGTGCTCAGTTTTGTGGAAGAATACAATTTTGAGGCGGGAGGGATTATGCTGCATGTGTGAGAGGTTGTGTAGGCCTGTGTGTGTGTGTGTGTGTGTTGTGTATTCCTCTGAGCGTGTTTGTGAGTGTGTGTGATGGGCTTGAAAAGGAAGATAAATGGTCTGTAGCTACTGAGGCCAG
>OMNW01009714.1:85710-101118 GCA_900303245.1 Selene dorsalis | reverse complement strand
CAACATTTACGGTAACAAACAGCTGTTCTGGGTCTTTTTTTTTTTTTTTTTTTAACTTGAGGCATGTTTTTTTTTATTAAACTGACAAAAGATTAAGTTTTACCGCAGAAGAGGAGCTTTAACTGTGACAAGGATGTGCTCAGATGTATGAGTTGGTAAAAGTTTGAGCCCCTTGTGTATCCTATAGTTTAGATTTTTTTTTTCCACTGTGAATCAGAGACTAAAACTGCATCACTCTGAAACCTTTTTTGGAATTGAAATCTGCGCAGGGTGGAAAAAAAGAGCTGGTTTTATGTGCTGACTATTAACTACACATGGAACAAACTGCATCAATTCTGGGTCCTGAGAAGAATACCCCTCCAACAAAAACACAGACACACCTTTCCACTGCTGTGGTACGATGCCGTCCCGTCGCTCCACAACAGGCTTAGGGATGATTCGTCCTGTCCTGGTGGACACTCGAACTCTCTCACCCTCCTCAGTGAATCTCCACTCCACCTCAGTGGGCTTCCTGGATGATCAATATCAGTTTGTCAAAATTAGTCTGTTAGGACATTAATGGTCCATTACACTTACCTGAATTAAAAGTACTATGAAGGTGGTTGTTGTGAGGCCCTCGTTTCAATGGTAGTTTGGAGAACAAAACAATGATGCCACATACCATTAAAGATGGACAGTGATGTCATGCAGTTTCACCAATCACATTCTCCTAAATAGACTCGTTAAAAGTACTTAATTCTCTTAATGTTTTGTGGTTGATCACTGTTTTTGATTTCCCTGTGTTATCATATCAACACCAGGGATTATAGCTTTACCCTCAGGACAAGCTGCAGTGCTTAGGGCTGCAAATACCATGATGAGACCATCTAGAGCAGAGGTCACCATTCATTTTGACTGTTAATCTCTAGTTCAGATACTGCTACTTTGCCGAGATGGGTGCATGCATATCACCGCAATTACCATCCAGAATTGTCTCAGGGTCTATTATACCTGTCTGAGGGGTCGATGAGGGCAACGTCATGGAGCAGCAGAGGAGCCTCACTGGAAATATAGGTCCCACGGTAATCTTGAGTTCGTCCTATATACCTGTGATGCTGACACAGAAAACAATAGTTTACAATTCTCAAACTTGTCGGTGGTGAAAAGGTTTTTTTTAGTAAACTTGGTCAGTAGTCACACCCTAACAACACTGACCCTAAACCTTTGGCTCCATCTGGTGGAGACAAATAACAAACACATGGGGTCGTACGCTGGTTATTCAATTACTGAGCATGAAAATTTCACCTTCAATTTTGGTGACATAAAAGACTGCCAACATCATCTGTGAGTTTGTGTACATGTATGTTGCAGCATTAGTCATTTGTGTAGAGAACAGATACAGAAAGCTTTTGATCTTTCAACAGCAACGCTACACATCATACACTAAATAATACACAGATTGAAGAGAGACAGAATGGTGATGAAAGAATGACCGATTTAGTGGTTACAGCAGCTGTAGAGGTAAATGTCCTCATTTCACTTCACTGAGACAAAGATCACTTCCTTACTGTGTTCAGTCCCTCCAGTATGACCCAGTTTCTGTGTCTGAAGACTTGGGTCACTTTACCCTGCTTCCCTTTGTCCTTCCCTGCGAGAATCTCCACCTGAGAAGCAAAAGCAGACACTGAACTCTGTGTTGTAGGAACTTTTTTTTTACTCTCCCACTCTGTTTTATCATTTCCAAATGATGTTTTACAATCCAGTCTTGGAGTAATCTAAGTATTATCTATGGTACACATGTATTAATTTGGCTGGTATATACAATACCATTAGCATCAGCTTTATTACAAATGTTGGAAAAATTGTCAAACATTTTTAATAGAAAAATGAAAAGAAATGAAAAGCTGAAAGCTTCCTGAAAATGACACGAATGTAATATTCCTGATTCAACAACATATATCATTCTGATCTCTGTGACTCTAATTTATCATCCTGTTCTGTTCCCCTTGCTCTGAAACGATAAAAGTTTCCATGATTGTTAAATCAAAACATGGACTTGACTCTGACTTCACTTCAAAAGAAGACAGGACCTAAAACTCAAGACGTGTCTATACAGACTTACACTGTTACACCTCGCTGCACTATTGCACTGGTACTGAAGCTGCTAATGTTGTTGTTGTTGGGTATTGTGTAATGTTACCCATATTTTATCTTAGTATTTATTGTATTTATTACATTTTATCTATGTTATTTTTTATCTTTTAGTAGGTATACACTGAGACCTGGGAAAGTGTTTTGTTCCTATCATGTAGTGTGGTATGAATGACAATAAAGCTAGTCTTAGTCTGAGAAGATATAACACTGCAGTTACTTGTTTCACTATCACCTACAGTAATGATATTCAGCTCTGTGAGATGAAGTACAAACGTACAGCCACAGTCCATAAGAACTACCCTCAGAAACATGAAGAACGAGGAATCCCACAGTATTTGTTTGGGTCCCAAAGGGCCCTGGTCTATCATCACACTGTCAGTGTGAGATTACATACAGACGCAGTGACACTTTTCTTATGGTGCCTTGATAGCTGCACAGTACTGTCTACAGAGGCACATTTCTCGGTAGAAGCTGCTGTTTGGTTTGCTTTGGGTTTCTTACCATATCCCCTCTGAGCACAGACCAGTCCTCCAGAGCTAGCGGCTCCACGAACACCTTCCTCCTCTTCCTCCCGGCAGGGTTTTGCCTTTTAGCGGACGCTGTCCACGGTCTGTTCGTGCCGTAGCGGTAATCTTTGGGCACAACTACCCGGGCTGCCATCGACAGGAGGGCGGTCAGCCTCATTGTGCTGCAGGGATGAAATAAATCAAGGCTTGCGAATTAACGCTAGCACAGTCTCCACTGACAACACTCAAACAGGCTAGGCTAACGTTAGCTTGCGGAGTAACTATCAACACGTTGTGTGACTACCACTAAATCATACAACACAATTTCATACAAATCCCAAATGGCAGTTTTACCTATCTTTTCAATACCCCCCCCAGCAATAACATAAATAAGACATAGTGAACGGTATGTTAAAAGATGTTACCCTCTGTTGATGTCAATGTCACATGCAGCAGACACTATGAGCAGATAGCAGTTCACCCTCTGCAGCAGCAGCGCACAGCGCCGCCTGGTGGGCGGGAGGCCGAGGTCCGGCTACACGCATGCGCTGTTGCCAAGTCAGGCAGAGACGAAGGATTGATTTGTGGACGGGATGCAGAACAGTGACTAGTCACTCTTCACCAGTGCTACACATCTGAAATACAGGGATGGAAAAACTGGAAAAGAAATGCAGTTTATTTACATTTTGATTACTGTCAAAAACGTTTCACTTGTCATTTTCATAACAATAAGCGCAATTTAAACCTTATGGCAATTCTTAGTTGCAAATGTCATAGTATATTTTGATTGCAAACATTATACATTCATTTTGTCACAGTTTCAACATTACATGATTAAATAAAAGTTTGCGCAGTCTAATTTTACAACATATAACCTCAGTCCATTATGAGGTCTATGAAGTAGAAGGGCCTACTTTATAAGATCAAAGCAATTCTTTTACCCCCCCTTTATGCTTTCATCAATAAAAAAAGAGGGGAGGGGGGTGGAGATATGGAGGACAAGTTAAATTTCAAAGTCTTGAGATACACTGCAGCATCTTTGTATTTACTAAACTCATTTCCATTGACTGCAGCAGTTCAACTGGAAAATCTGTATTGTTTGAATAGGTGAAATTGGCCTTTTTCTTTTTTCATGTTGGGACCGTGACTGTCCATGGAGGCACATACAGTTAGTTATTACAAGTTACAATGTCGTCATGCTGTGACAATACTGAGAGATATTTATAGGGCCCTTGTCCCATAAGACAAGAGACTACATTTTCTGGAAACCTGCAATCAAAGATACAAGGACAAAGAGGTGGGCATTAATCTTGTGAACTGGATCTTCCAAGACAACAACAACACTTCATCCCAGTACCTTGTGGATATTACACAAGGTACTGGGTGAGCAAGGATTTGAAAATGTTTCACCAACCAAACACTGTATTCAAAGAACTCATGCTTAACCAAACTCCATGACAAATTCAAAGCTGTCAGGACATGTTATATAACACCAAAACTAGTTCAGCTATCACAGCCTAAAGCCCAAAACAGTGCTGCAAGCCTCTCTTGGGAGCAAATTATTTATGACAAGTGCATGCACACACATACAGAAAGGTGACATTGTTAGTTTCATGCATTTGTGACAGAGTGAAAAACAGGATCTGAAATGATTCATTAGGTTTGGTTGGTTTGGACAGGAGATCCCCTCCCCCCTCTGCTCGATACTTGATTTGTGAGTCGTGGAGTCTCATTAGTAAGGTTAAGAAAGTGTTGTATGACTCAGGGTGATTTTAAAAACTAACTGACAACACTGTCGGTTAAACTGAAAACAGTGATGAAAGTCTGACTGCTTTAGGTGCTTTCCAGTCTGAGGTGGCGAATAATCTGACACAAGCAAAACATTTATTGGTTGGAAACATGACAGAAACATGAGTTGTTGTTTTTTTTTGTAATCAACAGATTTATTAAATGGACTGGCAACTACAATAGTAAACCAAGCAGCAGATTAAGATGAATGGCAGCTTCCGAAAGTAACACAGAAAGCTAAACCAAGAATTACACTTTTATATCAAATTATACCCTTGGAATTAACTACAGATCTGAGTGGGGCATTTTTGAGCGCATCATATTTTGAAATCAGTGGTGTGGTGATAGGAAGGTGGCCGTCTGAGGCCCAAGAGCCAGAAATATTTTCACTTTTACAGAGCTATGATTTCCCTTAGGTTCGTACTTTGCTAAACTGTGGGCTCATGTTGCCAAATACAGAACACTGAAGCAATGACTTGGACATCCAAGTAACATGGTGAAAAAGGCCAAGTATGAAAATAAAACACTTGGACCTTAAAAATTACAAATAGTGTAAAATAACAACACCACATATTGACCGACATGTCAAAACAAATGTTTGAATAAAACACAACTTCAAAACATCACAACTTTGTTTCACAACCAAAATAATAAGACCAATGAAGTAAAACAGACTCATATTCCAGTTAGGAGGGTAAGAAACCAAAAAAAGTCAGAAACTTAAGATTTACAGATTGTTCACTGTAGATTCTTTTTCTCAATTTGATTACTTTCAATAATCACTATTTGTGTAGGTCATATGTTGGTATTAACAACGTCAGCGATACATTTCAGATCTGGGAAAAAAAAACAAAAAACATTTGGTACAATCAATTACTGAATACAATTAAGTGTTCTTCACAATTACATCTCCAGTATGAAACAATGGCAGCATTAATGTGAGCTAAGAAAGAAATTATAATAAATGTGAAAGTGAGAGTTGACTTGATGGAGTAGTTGGAGTTTGCCAGATAATTCCCTCAGAAAAAATGTCAACTATTAATTTTTTCCCCCTCAAAAACTACCATTACTCCACCTTGACTTGAAAGAGTCTCAAGACCGAGCTTGGACACAACAACAACATTCAGGAATGTCTTTCTGCTTTCAGTGATGCACATTATCAGTTACAGAAAGTAACAGAGGGGTTTACAAAGTAAATGGTTAAATCCTAAAATAGTTCTTCTCATGTTGGGTTTTACATGTTCAATACGTTCAAAAACCACGTAGGCTACATGTGGGATCATGTGCAATTAATCATGTAATTTGGTCACCTGCGATGAAGAATACTACAATGCAACAAAACCTGTGTTGCATAAAAAAGTCATAGTAAAGTAGCTGATAGTGAATGGGGCAGTGAAAATAAAAGTGCAACTCAAATATCCAACAAGTGAATAAATGATTTCGATGAAGCGGAGAAGCTAGGTGAAACAAATGAAGTAAAACATTTATAAACTAAAGCTGAGATCACGGGTGGAAATTTGTTCTCGTTCCTGTACAATATCTACGTTTTAAAACCACTAAATCGGAGTCTTTGTCAAATAAATGTGATTTTTTTTTTTTGTTTTGTTTAAAATGTTTTCTTTTTTTTAATTTAATTTACCTTATATTCAGTGTTTATTCCCTCTAAACTGAAAAAAATGTTTTGACACCTAGCATTTAGTCTTTGTAATTATGTAATTGCACTTAGAAATAAAAAATATATACACACCAAAATCCCATTTATAAATGAGCCTTAAAGTGCTCAGTTCAATTGTTTGAAATCAGATTAGCAAACTTTTTGTTTCTGGGATATATGATATCCCAAAAATGGCAAATGAGGATTTGTTTGTCTCTTAATACAAACACTTAGGTTTTTTTTTTCTTTTCTTTTTTTTAAATTCTCCTATTAATGAAACAGCTGAAATCTGGCATCCTGCAGGTAACCATGTTGATGCTTAAATTCCAGAGAAGCGTCAAAGGTTCTTGGTTTTCTTCTGAGTTGATGTTAAGCACTATCTGTAACAGGCTGCAGAGAGGGGGGGTGAAAGCAATGAGAGGAGTTATTACAACTACACTAAACGCATTGGAAGCATCTACAAGCAGCACATACACGTTTAATATTCACAATGTATTTTTCTTTTCCCCTTCAAATGGCTGCATAATAAGCAGACTGCTTTAAAAAGTTTTGGTGCATTTGAGTGCTTGTGGGACATTTTCAGCTACAGGACTGGTGCACTGGAAACACAGTACTCTTTATTGCTGAAAATTATCCTTCAAAAAGTGAGGTTGTATTATACTATATATAGCTGTATAACTACACATCTAAATATCTACTACAGCAGCTGTTCTTTAAGAAGGCTGTACAGAAAGTGTTGCATGATGGGTTGTTTGTAGCCTTAATGTTGCTAAGCTAACAAGTTTCCTCATATCTGTTTATAATGTGTCTGGTAAGGGTTAACCATTCCTTAAGTGTTTCATTAGTCCAGTCTGGCATGTTTATGTGTCACAGAGGAAATAAATTCCTGTCGAGGGAAAACAAATTGAAAGCGTCTCCCGATGTCCTCACTGACCAACTTCTAAGAGCCGTAGAGTGTGTGAGTGTGTGACTGAGAGACAAGCTGCACAGACAAGGGATTTTTGTCCCAGTTCAGAGGAAGTATTTTGTGTTTTCCTTTACTTTTACAAAACACATCTCTGTTGGTGTCCCAAAGGAACTTTTCCTACAGGACCAGTTTCAAAGTGTTTCTTCAGAAAAGTGCTGTCAAACTATAAATATGGTCAGACTTACACATAAACAAACTGCAAACAGTGGCTGCTTTGAACTGAATTGTCACATATGATATAAAGTCTCACCTTATCTGCTGTTAGTTGGCCTCCTGCTGGAGCATTTTCCTGGGCCTCTGGTTTTGACTCGCTCTGTGAGGAGGGAGCAGTTGCCTTGGGTCCAGCCACATCGTTGAGCTTGGCCTCTGTGCTAGACTTGTTGCTCTCTACTTTAGAGTCACCTTCTGCTCCTGTATCCTTCGGCCTCTTGGGAGATGCCTACCAAAGGTTTAAGGAGGTGTCAGAGATGTGCTCGACAGAGAACTGAATGTGAAGCCCTCTACTTGGACTGTGTATGACTGACAGGATCAAAGTTCACCTCTGTGGACTCCTCTGCTTTTCGTTTGGTTCCCCCCCTCTCGTTCTTCTCGTCGATGACAAGGGCCCCTTCATCCTCATCGCTGCTGCCCTCGGCATCGGCTTTCTCCGAACTACCTGTATCCCCCGCTCCTTCTGATGCGTTGTCCTTCTTCGAAGACTTAAGGCAGAAATTTAAATATTAGAGAAGGAAAATTAGGACTAGACCCAGAAGAGTGGAATGCAAATGTTCATGTTCATAACACATTTTTGTGAACAAAACAACATACATACACATACATACAAATTTTAAAATCAGCTCTATAGCACTACTAGAGGTAGATCTGCTATTAGTGTTGCATTGACTGCAAGTTTTGAGCTTTCTGGCTAAATGCCAATGTTTACACAGCCTCAATGCTTGATCAGTCTAAAGCATCTCATTATGAACGGTAGCAAAACATCAGGCCTGTATCCTAAAAACTGACCCACCTCATAGCCTTCATGTGTGACAGTTGGGTTGTTCTCGATCTCCCAGAGTCCCTCAGCAAAACCCTTCCTCTTGTTTGCCTTTCCAAACTTCTCCTTACATTCATCATATGGGAACAAATCCTTGGCACCCAGGAATGCCCTATAGTGATAGTGGTAAGTGGTTCAAATTCAAGTTTCTGATATCATTCAAGCTCCACTTTGAATAAGATTGATTTTTACATATCGATTAATTAAAATACTCACGTCTCATGTGTTCCAAAAAAGAACACCTGGTATTTGTTTGAGGGCGACTTCACTGCTCCTTCAGGTAACTCATCAATCTGTGAATTAAAAACACAGTTTATTAAAAAAAAGAATTCTGATGAACCCTAAAATCCTCCCAGCTCTTCAGAAAGTAAATGACAATGAAGTAAAACACTAACTGAGAACTTCTGATACAAACATAAATCCTCAAGATTAGTCTCATTAAGATGCTCACTTGTATTCTGAATGATGTTACAAGTTTAAAATCTATATTTAAAAACATACACAGAGATGATATATGCCACACTTATGAGGATCAGCCTGAATGGACGAGTTTCATTATCGATTAAACTGTTAATTTTTTCTCCTATAGTGAATAAAGGCCTGATAAGGCAAGAGTTCAAGGTGATGGGCTGAATTTATAATGATAAAGGACTGAAGAGCAGCAGGTCCTTAGATTTGAACAGGAAATATTTGACTCATATTTGGCTTTGATGATCAAAATTGTTTACATTTGATAATAATATTGACCCTTTAATGCTAAATTATGACCGGAAAGTCATGCAGCACACCAGAGTCATCTTAACTTGATGAGGTCACACTGGCTTCCGCAAAATCCCCTCTAATCTAACTCCTGATGAGCCCAGTGAGACCAGGGGTCACTGTGCTTCGACATCCTCGAAATGCACTGTTTGGCTCCACCGTGCTGCAAGTGTTTGTTTGTGCTTGCAGAGAGACACCGAGGCACAGGAAAGCACTATTATGATGGCTGAGCGTGGCGTCCGTTTGCCTCTGCCAGACCTCCTGCCAGACAGGCCTTTTGGCATTCTCAGATAGGGCCACTGTGTCAGGATAGGTGGGGCTGGGCCTACAGCCAGCTGAGATGAGGCATGGCTGATAAGACTGAGAAAAAGGAGGGAAGAGGCACAGACCGATCCTAACAGTAATATCAGTATAACCAGCAATGGCAAAAATTCATTAGCTTTTATTTAAAGGCACTCTTACTAAATACACCAAGAGGTGGATTTTTGTGTGGCTGGATCAGATAAATCTAAGCTAACTGCAGGAATTGTTGCTGCAGCAGAAACAGTATCACTGGCTTTTACTACAATCTAGTGTTTCCTTTTCAACTGTACAGGCCAGTTGTGGTTGGGCATTGCATGTTCTTTGATGTCCACATTTTTCCGCTGTAATTTTGGCTCTCGTGCTCCAGTGTGGTGCGAGTTCCAAACTGTACTGGTTATTTTTATCCCCTTCACTTTCTCTCACGCTGTATGCACAGAAAAAATGTAAGTGTGGCAGCCTTTTAAGAGAAAACTTAGTGTAACCGACCATAAAGTTCACATTTTCTCCCATGCTGAATGATTAGGAAAGACTGACGGCAATGTCAGGCTGCTGTGTGTTTATGGACCAGGCAGACATTACGTTATGGTGTTATACCATCGTTTTTATAAGACTGGACCACATTTTTAACGTAATGGACGTGGACTGCACGGTGGGAGCAGAACCACACAGTCATTTGACAACAAGCGTAGGCAGGCCGTCATGTTTACAAAGTACCAAAGCATATGGCTACACAAGCAGCCATGTGTAGTTTGTAAGCAACAGTTAATAAAAAATAATGAGAATAAAAACTTGGGACTTATTTGACACATAGCTGAGTAACAATGTGATTTCATATCATTAGCCCAACTGTAACGTTAAGATAACAGCCGTTACTGCTGTGCGTGACATGACCGTTATTTAACAGCCAACGTTCTGTTACCCAACTGCTCTTTTTAACGGTTAAGCTCAAAGTTAACATTAGCCTAACCTAACAGGCCCCCTCCTGGAGAGCGAAGCGCACCACGGAAAGCCGCGTTAAGTGTCAAAGAGCAGCTAGCAACAACATTCACATTTAGTTAGCTGTGTAGGGTAATGAGCTGTCTGCCCACGCGATGAATCACCCGAAAGAAATCTGCCACCGTCTACGGTGGGCTAGCTTGTGTGTGTATGTGTGTGTGTGTGTATGGATGCTGGGCAACCTTAGCTATCGCGACCGAGCTAGGCTAACTCATGGTAGCTAACCGCTGTTAGGCCTCGCAGGTAAACAAGTGGTAGTAGCATGCTACCACACGAAGCGAAATGAAGACCAAACCTGAAGCTAGAAACAAGAAATTAAATGTCGTGTGCTTACCCTCGCAGGCCAGTGTGGGTACCCCTTCATTTTAGCAAACACAAGATCTCCAGGTTTGTATTCCTTTTGCCTGTTGGACCTCGGCATGTTTCTTGTAGAAATGGCTTGCTATGTCAGATATATGTGTGTAATTAAAGCTCAGTGGTAGTTTTACTGTGATAATGAATCCGGATTGGTCAGCACCTGCAACTAACAAGCCAAGCGTCCGTTTGTCATCCAAATAAACCAGGCGCGGAAAACTGGAGCGAAGACGCGGCGGGCGACTTTTTTTTTCACGGATCCTGTGGACTGTAACCGCGGTCGGCGGCAGCGACACGGTGACGGTGAATGTTTGAGTAACGTTACAAATTCAACTTAAACACAGCAAGTATTTGGTTTACACGTTATCCCACAATGCACTGGCTCGTCCCTCGGACTGTTTGGGTTTGAAATTGAAACCCGCTTCCCTCCGCAGACGCGCCCCCAGTACCTGATGAAGTTGCAGTTAGCGCCCCTGTTGACTCCTACTGAGAATTTCTCATGTAGAAAATAAACAGCACCAAATTTAGAAGAGCGGTCTGTAAATCAGCTATTAACTTGATGCTGTAAAGAAGGTTTAATCGGGTGGGGGGTTCAGTTTAACAATCGTTCTTTTCTCTAACCTGTTGACCTTTAGTTATCCAAAGGCAAATTGAGCTTAATTTACACGGTTGGATGAACCTGCTGTGATACATCTGGGCAAAAATGAACTGCTGGGCTCTCATTAACCCTCTTTTTCTGCCACTATCTGTCAATTACGTGCAGGTTTTCTATCCCACAGAAAAACCTGGGCCTGGGAATTTAAAGTGGAACCAATTTAATTGGACCTAACGGACCAGCCAATTAACCTTGTATGGATTATAACACAGGAGCACACTACATGACAGATGAAGTAAAAATACAGCATAAGAATATCTCAGTATCAGTCTATATTAGGTAACTCAAGTAATTACCATAATGTAACCACTATTAAGGAATAATCGAGTTTTATGCATAACCAAAAATAATAACCTCACGTGTTTGGCTATACAGTATCAATGAAAACCACAGGGAGAAACGACTAACAAGATGAACACTGGATCAAAAAAACAAAAAGTATGTTTTGAATTTATTTATTTTGTGTAATTTATTGTATTCAATGACCTTATCAAATGTCTATTTTTGTACATTTTATTTTCTGACATTAAGGACTAAATGAAGTTTCAGTGGTGTTTCTTTTGCACACTGCCAGAATTAAAACAAACTTTTAGGCAGGAAGTAGTTAATCATTTATCAGTTGTTATAAATGTAGTGAAATATTTATAGGTTAGCTCTAAACGTTCTGAAATCAGATTATATAATTTACCCACCATTTGTACGTTTTGGTTGTAGAGTGTTTTTGATACTACTCGCAAATAAAGAGATTGAGGACATCACATGATGTGTGAGATAAAGAGTGTGTGTTTTGTTCACCAACGGTTGAAATAAATATTTCATAGTATAAATTAATGTTGATGCACACTCGGTCCGTGGGGGGCGGTAAGTTGTGTACCGACTCGGAAAAAAAAACTCACGAAGAAGAAATGGCTGCGCAGAAAGCTGCGCAGTTGTCGTTCTTTCAATCATGAATGATGGAGGCGAATGTTTTGATGGAGTCTAGGGACTAACTAGATGTGCTTGTAGGCGTAACACCACACTACAGTCGGCGTACAAATATACCTGCTGCATCGACCGATGTGCAGTAGCAGGTCTGTGACGGATTTAATTTGACTAAGCGAGAATCGGTGGGTTCGCTCATATCGTTTACTGCGGCGGCCTAGCTAGCGTAAACTAGCGCTGAGAAGTTGGGACAGTCCTTTCATTTCATGAGATTACTGTGAGGCCCTCTTTTAATCTGCTGTCCGTACACTGCAGCTCCACTGGGAATTATTTCATATCACTGTGGCTATATAGTTCAAAGATATCTTACCTAAGTGGAAGTCAGCTCCTCGTAAAGTCAGAGTGAGCAGGGCTTCTTGAGAAGAAACCAAGAGGAAGAGGTTATCCATGTCCACGGGCTACTGCACATTAACATCTTTTAATAACATCAGCAAGTATGTCTCTAGTCGCCTACGGCAGCAGTGATGATAGTGACTCAGAGGAAACCTCCACCTCTGCCGCACCGGAGAGCAGAGTCAGCACAGGAGGACTCTTCTCACTCCTGCCTGCGCCTAAAAAGCCAGGATCTGCGGGAGGAAACGATGGACCAAGCAAGGAGAGAAAAGCCAACCCTTCAGCAGGGGACAGCACATCAAACGATGACCTAGATCCTCCACCATCTAAAGGAGGTTTTCTTTCTAGTCTCCCTAGACCGAGGAAGCGAGCAGATCCTGTCAAAATCACTGTGCCACAGATCCAGAGACACGACGTGAGTACTGAGCCTGATCAACCGTAGGGTCATCGATATTGCAGTTCCTGTGGTATGTAATCAGGTTGTAATTCAGAGTCTTTGCATGTCTTGTCCATAGTCAGACTCTGATGATGACGAACCAGCAAAAAAGAAACTACAACCTCAGGTGAGAAAATCTCAATGTGACAAAAGAAAGAATGAAATGTTCCCTCCCTCAGCTCTGTCTCAGATAATAAAGCAGTTATTCATCTGTCCTGTCTGATCTTCTCATAACCACATTATGGGATGGTGTACACATGGTGCAATATTTATTTTGCATTAATAAAATACTAGAGTTGAATTATCATCCATAATGTTCTGCATGCATAATTTGCACACACTGCAGACTATGCTTCACATGCCAGGCTAGATTTAACTCTTCTTCTGCCTTCCTCCTTTGTGTCTCCTCTAACGTTCTTTTTACTCTGCAAATGAGGCTATAAATACATCAAAAGGCAGGAATGCAGTGAGACTGAATATATTAATCTATCCCATTATGCCTAATCCCTGAACTCACATCCTATTTCTATCCATATCTCGCCTCCCTCAGGGTGCAGGCTTGGCTGCCCTGCTGCCACAACCTAAAAACCTGACAGTTAAGGAGACTGACAGACTTCTGATTCCTCATGCACTCACCAAACGGCAAGAACCCAAAGGACCCAAGCCTGGGACGCCAGCTCAGGGTCTGGGTTCTAGTGCTTCTCCCTCTGCTATTAAAGCTGCTGCAAAGTCAGCCGCCCTGCAGCTAGCTAGACAAATAGCCGCCGATGACCAGGACAACGAGGATGACATAACCCCACAGAACTACTTCTCCCTAGGAGAAAGCTCCCAGCCCCTCCCTGCAGTTGTCCCAAGCTTAGACCCTGAGCCAGGAGCCCCTGCAGAGCCTCTCCCTTTTGCAGCTGCTGATGAGCCTGGTCAGTCAGATGCCCCTCTTGACTTTGGAGGGAACCACGAGGGAGCTGGTGCATGGGGAAGTCAATATTCTCAGTATCAGCAGCCCATGACAGGCCCAGAGGCTTTCCCTCAGGTAACTATGACCAGTACAGTTTGTTATAACCTTATCATCTGAATGTAATTACATGCCCGTTGTCATTTGTGAGAACCTTTATATAAACATGTAAATGAATTGTTTAAGAATAAGGCCGACACAGTCTTCCCAGAAGAGCTGAATTGTCATTTGGACAGTGTGGTAATAAGATCTGATTGCAGCCATGGAAACCTTGACTGCTGAGGCACACATTCTTCCAGTATCTATTCACTTACAACAGATATAGGGCACATGTGCAAATGAGCCCAGCTCAAAAATACAAGTTCACCTTCGTGAAAAAATGAATAAACTTAAAGACCACAGAGTGACATACAAAGTTAATCTTTGAATCCTTAAAAACACTCATAGAGTAGAGGACAATTACTTCATCAGTGACATCTCAGACTTGTTTCTTTTCTCCTTGGAAAGGAATATTATAATGAGTCATACTACCAAGACCCTAACCCTGGATTATCAGAGGAGGCTGAAGAGCCTGGCCACTCTGCCATGTTTGATGATGAAGCGGTAAGAAGTGTTACTTTTTCTCCCAAATTATTTTGTGTAGACAGTCATAATGTCCATGAACTTTTTCCTCACCTTATTAAGGCAATGCGAAACCAGGCTGCAACATTATCACTCAACTGGCCATTTTCCCCTTTTATTTCAGTTCATGCGGCTGCAGGGGAAAAGAAACAGAGGGAAAGAGGAGGTGAAATTCCTGGAGATCAAGGGAGACGACCAGCTGAGTGGCAACCAGCAGTGGATGACCAAGAGCATGACGGAAGAGAAACAGAACCGCCAGTCTTTCAGCAAGGTGATCTCATCTCTCTCTCTCTGCTGGGTGTTGGCTGTAAAGTTTTGCATGTGTTGTAGAACTGACGGGGCGTGAGGTTGCTCTCAGCTTCATGTTGATGTCTCTGCTCAGTTGCACAGGGTTTATTTCTCTGAACAGTGGAAGATTTTGTATTCAACCAACTACCGTTGAATACAAAACCAGGACTCAGTCAAAACTGTGGGAATGTGTATAAAGTCATAAAGGAAATGGTGATGGATATCTGATGTTTGAGGTTTGGACTTCGAAATGCAGATGGGCTTGGTTTACTAAACTGTTTCAAGAATGATTTCATGCAAGCCAAACTTTTTAGGCAAACATATCCAAATCTCTCACGGGTCTTCTCAGTTTGGCAAAGAAACAACAACATGCATGATATTTTCACTGGGTGGACACTTAAACTATCTCACACACACACACACAGGACTGATCGTTTTGTAACTATAACTTCTTCTCATTTTCTTCTTTCCTGCAGAAAAAGGGAGAACAACCCACAGGACAGCAGCGACGCAAGCACCAGATAACATATCTTATCCACCAGGTGAGTGCTGCTAAAGCTCCAGGGACACTTTCTGCATGTTTGTGACATATATTTTCATTATGTACACATCTTTGGGCCTTTTAAAGAGCTAGTTATTCTTATACCTC
>OMNW01009714.1:6180-69438 GCA_900303245.1 Selene dorsalis | reverse complement strand
AAACAAGCTTGAGTTGCAGTAAACTATTCAGTTATTCACTGTTAGTTTAGTTTCAAGTCAGTTTAGTTCAAATGCCAAAAACTAATCAGTTCAACAATATTTGCTTGTCTTTTTAGTTACTAATAAAGTTCAACAAAAGGTCTTTTTTTCCTGTCTTTTGGTAAACAAAACAAGTTATTTCAAAACTGCTTTGCAAAACTGGGCTGGTGATATTTATATGTTCTCACTACTTTCTGCTTGATTGAGAAAGTACTGGTATGGTCCATCAATTATGAAAATATTCTTGACCTCCAGGCTTATTTTCCCCCTCTGTTCACATGTTGAAGCTGTGTGTGTCAAGCCTGACAACACAGACCCTCATTGTGGGCGACCTGTTGTGGGCGACCTGTTGCTAGTAACATAAGAGTGTAAGATGACACCTTTTACAATATAGCACACATGCAGCAGCTGGTGGCATGTGGGCTGCAGCCTCAGTAACCTCAGAGTTAGCCATGGAGCTAATTTTTAGAATACTACAAGAAGAATCGATGTTTGACTCCGTGACCTAGTTTAGTGTTAAAGCGCCTTTTTACTACATCTAGAGAGACACTGAACATATGATTCCTGTTTTTTGATCTCCCCAGCCTCACACTGTGTGGACCTCAAGGTGGCAGAAGAAAAGTAACAGTGATGGCTGACGCACAACAGATCAAGAAAACTGCAGCCAAGGTGCTGTGCTGCGTCGAGAAGGTGTCCTCTTTTGCCTCCTCAATCGACCCCATCTTTGGCATCGTCTCCTCCCTGGTTGGGGTTGCTCGCAAGGGCCTGACTGATGATGAGGGCCACGCGCTGGACAAGGACTTTCAGGCAATTAACAGCAAGCTAGAGAGCATCTCCCAGAAGAACAACCAATGCCTGAGGCAGATCCGCATCACAGAGGTGAATGAAACCTTTGGCAAGTACGAAGAGTACATCAAGCATCAATACGCTGCATTCAACAGCATGGTGGCCCAGGTGAGGAAAGATCCAGATAGCTCCCAGCGCTACATGGAGACCTTTGAGAAGATATACGAGAGAGACAAGAGCGACATGAGCCTGGATGTGTACTACCGCGGTGTGATGGGTACAAACTCACTGTTTGGAAGACCCCTGCTGAAAGTGTACATGGAAAACTGCAATGGCGACCTTGAGATCATGGAGCACCGCTGTTCGCACATCGCCCACCTGTTCCACATGGGCCTCATCGCTCTCATGGGCTACACAGCTGTTACAGAGGACGATGAGGATGAGGTGCGTGAAAAGTGGTCTAAGAGGGTGGCGGACATCCAGGAGAAGATGCAGGACATTCTCAGTCAGTGCAAAAACAAAGGCTCATCATCCTGAACATGGAGCAACAGACAGAGGACATCCTCTTGAAGGCAACATCCACACACACTATCACAAGCTGTGGATATAATGTAATAAATAATAAAATGTATAAATTATTAATTGATGAAGTCGTGTGTTTGTGAAATCCATTTTATCTACACTGAAACCAACAATTTATACTTAAAAAGTCAAGTTTTACATGTTGATAAAGGCCTTTTATAGGAGCATGGTTTTGTATTCAAAATGTATTCATATTTTGTGTCCATGCAGCACACAAACCCACCTATTCTACAGACAACTGCTCTTATAGCATCTGCTAAATCCAACTATAACAGCTTTAACAAAACCAGACAGACAATGAACTGAGGTCAGGCCAAATGCTAGAATGGCAAATCATCATTAAGAGCAATTATGGTGGTAAAAGATAATTTTATATGAATCAGTTAATCCCTGATTTGTCAGTGATTCCTCTCAGAACAACCTCTAGCTGTACAGACAAAAAATGGAGATCCCAAACATACCAAATACTGAGTTTGTCAGTTGGACTGAATTTGTGAGAAATGTGGTGCAAACATTTAGAGCATTTTGAAAAAAGTGTCAGTATTGATTAATATTATAATACCATCTTTGCGGAAATTAAGTTTCTGTGAAATGTAAAAAGAATTTGAAAGGAGTACATTTAAAATGACTAGGACTAAATAATATTTTATACCCGCAAGCTTTGTTTTAAACATAACTTTAATGTTACTATTTAAGTGATATATTTGATCTGCTTTAGGAACGAGTTTGTTTTGTACGTGAAGAGCTATGAGGTCAAATCATGGAGTTACTACTAGAAAAGCAATTCGACCAAGATAAAAATAGAGGGATTAGATTTATAATGATGATATAATTGTCAAACAATTGTAGATTAGCACTTTCAGACCCAATATAATAGAAACTCTTTGCCAGTTCTCCGCTCCGAAATAAATTATTCGAGGAATAAACTTAAATTCCGTTAATATTAAACACACACAGACAGCTGTATGCCGTATATGTCACGTATAGGTCGCACTGAGTCCCCCTCACCGCCAGAGTCCTCTGTTGTCCGGGCGGAGCTGCTGCACTCAAACGTAACGTGATTCCTCTGTTTGTCTCTGCAGCCCTGCCCCTAAAATAAAGGCCTACGACCACTTTTAACACATAAATCTGCTGTGAAACTTCCCCGGGAGCAACGTGTCGGCCGCGGACTGTATCACCGGACCCAGTGAAGTGTGTAACGGCGGGGAGAGACTGCGTTTGCTGCGTTTGAGGACAAGTCCCGTCGCTCTCGGTAAGTTTCTGAGCGAGCGGAACAGCGACGGTAGATGGAGGGGGGCTAGCAGCAGCAGCATCCCGGCTACAGCTGCTGGTCAGCGGTAAAAGTTGATCCCGGGTGCTGTTTAGGTTAAAACACATTAACAGTGGACTTTAAACGGCCTCACGGTGTCTTAATGTAAAGCTCAGGATGTAAATGACTTGGTGTAGTTAAGTGTTTTGAGACCACAGAGTTTGGTTTCCGGGGCGTGACCTTCCTTCAAAATCAACAAGTTGATTTTTAAACTAATAATTATGAATATTTAAAGTCATATTCTCTTGTTAAGTTGTCTAAAATAGTGGAAAGAGGTACACACGCCTATTCTCTGCTTCATTTTTTTCTTTGAGTCTATTTTTTTTTTTTTTTTTTTTTAGTTTTTTTTTTTTTTTTTTTTTACCCGAGGTAGACTACTGTGTTGTAGATAGAGGAAACGCAGTCTAACGAGCCTATAATGCCTTTCTAATGTTGGTACAGCTTTATAATGTACTATTATATGTTATCCCCACCATTATATGGCATCTCGAGTGTTAAGAGTTTAAATCAGTGTAGTCAGCTGACAAAAACAATTATTGGCAGCTGTTAAATCATTTATATCAATATTTTTGGCATAATTTCTAAAACATTTTGAATTCGAGCATAAATTGAACTTTAAGATGAACACAACAACAACTAATGAAAGAAAGACTTATTGGCAGACTAATCATTAACGAAAATAAGTGTGAGTTGATGCCCTGTCACCATTAACACTTAACTATATCAAGTGTCAAAGTTGGTTTTATGCTTCATACATTATAGATAAAACGTGTGAGTGGTGGTGTGAGTTAAGTATGTTCAATGTGATCACGGTCTGCATTTTTAACCATAATGGTAGAAAAGGCCAAAAGCAAGAAGCAAGGTCTGGGTTCGGTTCCTGGGACCAGGACTTTCTGTGTGGAGGTTGCATGTCCCACATTAGGTCAACTGGAAATGTTAAACTGCCTGTAGGTGTGAATGTGAGCGTGTTAGCCTTGTCCCTGTTGGTCAAAGGTACGGATGGATGCAACTCTTTATACTATTTTCTCCACCTGTGGTCCTCTGTCAGGCATGCCTCTGCACAGCATTTGGCCCTTGTGTAGGACACTTTGTCGGGACTGAGGAAACGTAGGCACGATGGGCAATGAGGACTGCCTGGAGGATGTGTTTGTTGCTGTCATTCGGCCAAAGAGTCAAGTCAGCCTGAGCTCGAAGGAGTACAGACCCAAAGCCTATGAGGTAAAAGTGCTATCTTACATCTGACTGCTGATCTCCTCCACAGAAAAAAGGGCTAAGATGAAAATGTTAACAATACAATGAATGACCCTGGTTCTTTCCTCTGATGCCTGTAAAGATCCTGTTGTTTGAAGTGCCTTTGGAAGGGAAGGAGAAGAAAAGAAAGAAAGTCCTCCTGGCAACAAAGATTCAAACGGGAGGAGACAAATCCAAATCCATATTGGATTATGTTGATGAAACAATCAGACCAATATCCAACAATCAAGGCTTCATAGGTGAGACGTTTGATGCATTTACATTCATTCATATTTCATTTGTAAAATGATTAAATGGATTTGAGACATGCCAGACTACATGCAAACCAGAGGTTCACTACAGCAACTTTTCTGCCTCGTGACTCCCTGTGTAAAGCAATGATCTATTCATGACCCAGTGTCACAGGCTGCACATGTCTGAGTTGCAATTAGTGCAACCAAAGAGTGACATTACCTCCTCAGACTGTCTGGTTTGAGTAGTTTTAAGAGACTTGGACCTCACTGTGCTAAACGCTGTTTTGGTTTGCAGGAAAACGTGTGGTGCACATGAAGAAATTTCCTCTCGATGGAGCCAATGAAGGGAAAGAAGCCTCACTTTTTGTTGTGCCAGTCAGTGTTAAAGGTGAGCAAAAAAACAGCGTCTTGTATCTAAACTAAGATTACAACAATTTAAACTAGATGTATTGTACATTAACGAGTCCTTTTGAACAGACAACAGCAAGCCTGTCCACAGCGCTGGGAGCCCAAGCTTCTACTGCCTCCACGACATCATGCGGGTGTGCAGCGAGACCAGTGCTCACTTCTGCTCCATCACCTCCAAGATGCTCCTGGCCTTAGACAAGTGAGGATGGAAATCACGCTCTTCCTGTTGTGCAAGTAAAATGACAGAGTTGCAGCTTTGACTTTTTCTCTTTGTCCTCCACAGATGGTTAGAAGAGCAGCACACCGTACCTCACGCCATCCCAGCTTTGTTCCGGCCGGCACCTGTTGAGCGGGTGAAGACGAACGTCAGCAACCCGGCCTACAGCAGTGAGGGCAAGCTGAGCGACGAGGGTCTGCACATGGGCTACACTGCCCTGGAGATCAAGAGCAAGATGATGTCCTTGGAGAAGGCAGACATGTGCATCCTCAACCCACTCTATGGCTCCGATTTGCAGTACACGAACCGGGTGAGAGTCCTCATCATGCTGTAAGGCGGTGGTTGGGAAAGGAGATGTTTCTGTGGGTTTTATTTTTGTTCCAAGATACTTGAAAAGGCAGGAAAGCTGATGGATGTTTGATGTCACTGATTGATCACATTGGAAACCTCAAAGAAAGCATCCCTGCTGTTACATTATAAACATGCTGTTTTATTAAAGTACACCAACTCTGCCTCTTTGTCCTTTTTTCTAACAGGTAGACAAAGTTATCATCAATCCGTACTTTGGGCTCGGGGCCCCAGACTACTCTAAGATCCAGATCCCCAAGAGGGAAAAGTGGCAACATGGCCCCAACTGTGTGACAGAAGACAAGTGAGGAGCACTTTGTGTCTTGTATTTCTTCTTCTTGCATGAAATCTAAGGGATAAGATGCTGTAACAATGATACTCAAGACAAATGTTCCGTCTCTGCAGGGAACGCCAGTGGGTGGACGATTTTCCTCTTCACCGCAGTGCCTGTGAAGGGGACACAGAGCTGCTCTCTAAGCTTTTAGACAGCGGCTTCGCGGTCAAGCAGCTGGACAGTGACCACTGGGCTCCTATTCACTATGCGTGCTGGTGAGGCCAATGCTTTTCATGCTGACAGATATCTGTCAGCATCTGTAATTCTTTGTTTTCTTGGACTGTGTTTAGTTAATGATGAGCTTGTGTTTGTCTGCTTCCACTCAGGCACGGTAAAGTCAAAGCAACCAAGCTGCTGCTCGAGAAGGGTAACTGTAACCCGAACCTGCTCAACGGCCAGCTCAGCTCCCCTCTGCACTTTGCAGCCAGAGGAGGCCATGCAGAGATAGTGCAACTCCTGCTGCAGCACCCTGAGATCGACCGGGTAGGACATGTGATGCTTGTGTTGTCTTTTATCAAATGACTCTCATTATTTTAACATTTTATTGATGTTAGAACTGCAGCTACATGCACTTCTGTCCGTCAGGAGGAATGCATTGCTTTCACGTGTTAACATACAACAAGGTTTTATTCTTCATAGAAACTAGTAAACACAGTAAAACAGTACAGTTGTTTACCCTAACTGCTTTAACAGGCTATTTAATTAACATTATTTTACTTCCTTAAATTTAAATCAAACATTTTTCTGCTGATTATACTAGACTGGACTGGACTGTGTCATGTTCTGACACATGTTCATAGCAGCTGCTTGACATTGGAAATCAGCAGATTCATGTTTGTGTGTCATGATTTCACCATGGTAAATCTCATCACACAGCTACAATAGGTAGATGATAAACAGTACGTATCACCACCCACAGCACATAGAAGACCAACAGAAGAGGTCACCTCTGCAAGTGTGTGAGGAGAACAAGCAGAACGAATGGGAGGAGTCAGTGAAGCTTCTGCAGCAAGCAAGCAGCAAACCTGTGAGTCGCACATCAGACACTGATAACTCTGTATTGGAAACATGACAACTATCTCATCTCAACTATTCCTTCAGCAGCCATTAAAGAGTTTTCAAGCTCAGATTAATCCCTTGCAGCTTTTGTGAGACTTTGTGATATTTACCCTGAGTGTTTGACATGTTTCAATAGCAGTTGAATATGCGTGTCACTAGATGGTGCCGTTTCCTGAGGCATAGGTCAACGGGTTAATCTCCTTTGACTTGGTTGTGTTGAATTTGCCTGCCTATGTGTGTGTTTCGCACAGTATGAGAAGGTGAGAATCTACCGCATGGACGGCTCGTATCGCTCGGTGGAGCTAAAGCACGGCAACAACACGACGGTACAGCAGATCATGGAGGGCATGCGCCTTTCTCAGGACACCCAGCAATACTTCACTATCTGGATCTGCTCCGAGAACCTCCGTGAGTCAACACGTTAAATATGTCTTCTAACATTCATACAAATGAGAGGAGAAGTAAATGTGTGTGTGTGTGTGTGTTTATTGTGTGTCAGACCTGCAGCTAAAGCCGTACCATAAGCCCCTTCAGCACCTGCGGATCTGGACTGAAATCGTGACAGACCTGACAGTGCTGGATCCTCAAAGGGAGACACCTCAGCTGTTCCTCCGCAGGGATGTCCGCCTGCCTCTGGAAATCGAGAAAAAGGTAACGCACATTTTACAAAGGGCAGCTCATTTCAATATACTGTGTATGTGGCCTTCTTATAAAGTCCTCACCCTGCAACATCTTGTCCTGTGCCAGGTGGAGGATCCGTTGGCCATCCTCATCTTGTTCGACGAGGCCCGTCACTGCCTCCTAAAGGGCTTCTTTCCCGCTTCAGACACCAAGCTCATCACTCTCGCCAGCCTCCTCCTGCAGATCATCTACGGCAACTATGAGAGCAAGAAGCACAAGCAAGGATTCCTCAAGTACAAAACTATTTTGAAATTATATTTATGCTGAAATAAATACGGCTATGATATGATCAATACATTTTTTTGTAAGTGGTATGATGGGCTTCAGTGTAAATATGGTGCTTGGTGTACTCAGGAAAAAGCTGCTTTTCTCTGTTTGTTTCCAACAGTGAGGAAAACCTGAAATCTATTGTGCCGATATCAAAGGTGAAAAGCAAAGCCTACCATTGGACCAACAGGATTCTTCACGAATACAAAGTACATTCAGCTTTTTTCACAAAATTTTTTCACTCTTAAATCAAGCCGCTCCCTGACGTGCCTCTCTTCCCCCTCCCCCTCTGACAGGCTTTGAGTACCAGTGAGGGCGTGAGCAAAGAGATGCACCACCTTCAGCGACTCTTCCTGCAGAACTGCTGGGACATCCCGACCTATGGAGCAGCTTTTTTTACAGGCCAGGTCTACACCAAGGCCAGTGCCAGCAACCACAAAGTCATCCGTGTCTATGTGGGGGTCAACACCAAGGGGCTGCACCTCATGAACATGGAGACCAAGGTAATATTTCAAACTTCAAGCTGAATACCAAATATATGTGGACAAAGGTTCGTAGTGATTGATTGTCTTGTCAGATGATTTTTAGTATGTGTCTTTTGTGCCTGCAAGAAGTTATACAGCTGTATTTAAAAACGTGTATGAATGTCCTTTTTTAGTCTTGTTTTGTGAGTTCATTGAACATGTTGTGCAACGTTAAAATGATAATTTGTTAAATCTATTCACCCCTAGGTCCTTCTCATCAGTTTAGAGTATGGCACATTCATGTGGCAGCTTGGACATGCAGACCAGTACTTCCAGATACACAGCGGAGACAACAAAATGAACTTCATTGTCCACACAAAACAGGTAACGACTCAGGGATACTTCCAAATTCAAGTGGTTGAAACTTGTTTTGTATTTTAATAATTATACCTAATATTAAATTAGCAGATTCATATACAAAGCAAAATATTTAACAATAATCTTTTCTAAGTGATGGCAGCTAAAGACTAAAATGTTTAATGTTAAAAGGAAATCAGCATCCCTCTCAAACAATGTTCATCCCTTCACAGGCTGGCCTAATTGTGAAGCTTTTAATGAAGCTGAGTGGACAGATGACTCCAAATGATAAAGCTGTAACAGACAAATATGCCTATGGCTGAAACCTTCTCACAGATTTCTATTGGCTGCAATAACTCTGGGTGAAGAGAAAAGCTGGCACTTCTTTTTGTATATTAGGCTTACCAATGTCTTTCACAAATTCACATTGCTTATTTTGACAGGTCATATATTTTCATTGCATGTAAATATGTTTATTATTTAATGTTTTGTTTTAATAAACTGATTGATGTATGGATGAACTTGTCCTGACCATTGTTCTTAAAGTATGTGTATGTGCCCCATTCAGACAGTCAATTTCAAGTCCTCTATGAGACAGAGATGGCATTAGAACAGATTAACATTAGAAATGTATTTTTTAGCCATTTATATGAGTTATATATGATACAGGCATAGTATTTATGTGTAACGCCTGGGTTGCACTGGCGTATGTATAAAATATACCCAATGCAAATAATTTAATTAAAAAAAAATATGCATGATGAAATATTATGTAATTTAATTTCTGTATTGTTAGTTCATAATAACCATTTTCAGCTTCTGTCACACTCTATTACACATAAACATCTACGTTTACTGCTGATATCTTCTAATATGTAGCAGTTACATGTTTACGGGTTAGCCTTTAGCAGCAGCCTACAGTTAGCTAAACTTAGCTCATTGTCTCTTCAAAAAATGTTGAATGTGGAGCTACTGGGGCAAATATAGGTACCTGCGGGGAACTGAAAACGAGTTGAACCTTTTGCCCACACATATGAATAAGTTTTAAGGGAAAGAAATGCAGTTATGCAGTGTAAAAAAAAAGTTTGAAAGGGAAACGTTTTCTCAAAATATCCTTACAAATCGATGGTCGTCCTGCCGGGGGTGACATCATATAGCAAGACATCGGTTCAGGTACAGGCAGCCAATCACGGCGGCGGTTGCTTGACGGACACGCCACCGACAGCCAATAGGAGGCCTCCGTTGGTCAGGCGGGGGCAGGACAAGCGTTGACAGGTAGAGATGCGGGGGGATTAACACCAACTGTCCCCCCCGACACCAACCGCAGACCGAGGCACAGCTAACAGCCGTGGGACGGTGGGAGAAGTTGATACCCTGCGATAACTTAATGCGATACAACGCAGGGTTTTCACACAGCGGTTTTCTTTGGTGGAGCAGTGAAACGCTTCTTTTCGTGTGATACCGTGTCCAGCCCGGGGAGTTAAAAACATGTCAATGCACCTGTATCAGATGAGCACCAAGCTGCTCGGGGACACAGTCGGGAAAATGAACGACAACCTGACCTCCATAGTGCTGGCAGCCTCTGTCATCACTCTCACTCTGGGATATATCTCCAAAATGCTGCTCAAACAGTCCTCCGACAAGGACCTGGTAAGTTCACATAAAAATAACCACTGTCAGAAAGCATTACTGAAATGCAGCAGCTTGTGTTCATTATCTACTGTTTGTTTTTGCAGAAATATCCACCTTACATACCCTCCAGCATCCCCTTCCTCGGTCATGCCATCGCGTTTGGGAAAAGTCCCATTGAATTTCTTGAAGAAGCCTATGAAAAAGTAAGAAGTCGAGTAGAGCTGAAACAATTTGTCTGCAGATATTTTCATTATTAATAATTTGTTTACGTAGATTTTCATTTAAAATATCAAAAATGAACTGTTCTTGCTTTTCAAATGCAAGTTATGTCTGTTTTTCTTTGTCCTCTATGATGTCAAACTAAATATCCTTAGGTTTTGGATTGCTGATCAGAAAACAGTTTGAATGTCAAAGGGGGCTTTTAGAAATACTAGTCATGTTAATTTATAAAGACAATAATTGTTAGTAGCAGCCCTGAAATTAATATTGTCTAAATCTAATTTCACTCAGTGCTTCATAGACATGCACACTTGATCTGTCTTTATTCAGGATGTTTTTGGCTTTTGGTTCCTAAATCTCCAGCAGGTACATGACCAGTGATAAAAAGTGATAAGTGGAAGTCTTTGCGGCCTGAAAAGATGAAGTTGTGAAGAATTAAGATGACCGCTCCACCACCCCTTTTTGTCCTGACCCCTGAGCAGTCTTTTAACCCTTGTATCTCTGCTGTCCTCTCACAGTACGGCCCTGTGTTCAGTTTCACCATGGTCGGTAAAACCTTCACCTACCTGCTGGGCAGTGAAGCAGCGACCCTGATGTTCAACAGCAAGAATGACGACCTGAATGCCGAGGACGTTTACTCCAGGCTGACCACCCCAGTGTTTGGCAGAGGAGTTGCATATGATGTGCCGAACCCTGTGAGTCCTTCACAGCTGACGTGTCACATTCATTATATCAGTATCAGTGTTATTGTGTTTAGTATTTCTATTTTTCTTATGTTGTTTTTATTTGGTTTTATTCTGTTTCTATTCTGATTTTATTACTACATTTTAAATTTATAAAATTTTTCCCACATGTGCCCCAGTGACAGTTTGAATTTCTTCTATGGGGGATCCACAATTTTAATCTTAATCTGATGTTATATAATGTAATATACACGTTCTTTAATATGTTGCAGATCTTTCTGGAACAAAAGAAGATGTTGAAGACTGGACTGAACATTGCTCGTTTCAAAGAGCATGTGAAAATCATCGAGGCAGAGACCATTGAGTATTTCCAGAGATGGGGAGACAGCGGAGAAAGAAGTGAGACCATTTGCTCAGTAGCAAGAACAAATAGAAGCATTTAGAAGTGATGTCAGGTGTATGATTGTATCTGATTGGTTTGGATCATTGCTGCTAGTTCTTACTGAATCAACTCTTGCTTGTCTCAGACCTGTTTGAGGCCTTGTCTGAGCTGATCATCCTGACAGCCAGCAGCTGCCTCCATGGGAAGGAGATCCGCAGCATGCTGGACGAGCGAGTGGCCCAGCTCTACGCCGACCTGGACGGGGGATTCAGCCACGCTGCCTGGCTTCTGCCCGGCTGGCTGCCCCTGCCCAGCTTCAGGTAGGGCGGCTGGAGGAGAATAAGATGAACACATTTGGAAGAAAGCGAATAATAACAAGCACAGTGAAATAATAGCACAGATACAAATATTTATCTTCTTTTTCCAGGAAGAGGGACAAGGCTCACAGAGAGATCAAGAACATCTTCTTCAAGGTGATTCAAAAACGCAGGAAGTCTGGAGAGAAAGTGGACGACATCCTGCAGACCCTCGTCGATGCCACCTACAAGTAAGACACCATCAGTTATTGATCACCTATACAGCGGAGTACTTACTCTGTGCAGCAGTTTTTTCAAATTACTATTAGAGAGAATCATTTTTAAGTCCTAAAATCGCTGTGCCCCACTTTCAGAGACGGACACCCCCTGAATGATAATGAGATTGCCGGGATGCTGATTGGTCTCCTCCTGGCTGGTCAGCACACGTCGTCCACCACCAGCGCCTGGATGGGTTTCTTCATGGCCAGGGACAAGGCCCTGCAGGAGCGCTGCTATGCTGAGCAGAAGGCTGTGTGTGGAGAGGAGCTGCCGCCAATCAACTTTGACCAGGTTAGAATTTCATATTTTCCTGAATTAGAGCATTACAGACGTGTACTTATCAATTTACAACTTATTTTGTACAATACAGACAAACGACATAAATCCAAAACACCATTACATCAGAGTTCTGCTCCAACACGAGGAATGAATTGAGTAAATAAAGTAAAACTACACTGACCACAAGCTTTAGAGCTGCATCAGAACAAAACAGAACTGTTACCAGGGACAGGGCATGGTTTTGCCCATCTGGTCCTTTTCATTTGTCACTGGGTAAATTCAAGTGGAAGCCTCATTTACATCAGCTTTATTGATTGTTAACCCTCCGGGGTCTATGATCACGTGATGTTTTTAAAGTGTCGAAGCAAAGAAATAGGTCACCTGGAGCGCTGCTGTTAACTTCACTGGAAAGTGCAAATTTGAAACTCTCTCCCAGTTTTTGTTTGACAGTGATAGACAATGTAACACCGGGGATATGACAGTGTTAATTAAAAATAAGTTTTGAAGTTAAATAGTCCTAATGTTTTGACCTGGTGTTGTCCACAGCTGAAGGATCTCACTTTGTTGGAGCGCTGTTTAAAGGAGACCCTGCGTCTCCGCCCGCCCATCATGACCATGATGAGGATGGCTCGTTCTCCTCAGGTAAGTCCACCTGCACGAGCACACACGTTACTGTACATGTTCTTTACATCTGTTCCAGTTTGAGTGTATTGACCTTTGGTTTTTTGTTCTTTTGAATTCCCAGACTGCAGCAGGCTACACCATCCCTGTGGGCCACCAGGTCTGCGTCTCCCCAACCGTCAACCACCGTCTGCACGACACCTGGGAGGAGAGGATGGAGTTCCGCCCCGACCGCTACCTCAACGACAACCCGGCCGCAGGGGAGAAGTTTGCCTACGTGCCCTTCGGAGCAGGTGAGAAAAATAACCTGGAAACTGATGAACAAACTTGATATTAAATGCTGAGCCACATAAGTCAAACCGCCTCAAACCCAAATCAAATCCATCCTCATCTCGTCTGTGTTTCAGGACGTCATCGCTGCATTGGGGAGAACTTTGCCTACGTCCAGATCAAAACTATCTGGTCCACTCTGCTGCGCATGTATGACTTTGACCTGGTGGACGGATATTTCCCCACAATCAACTACACCACAATGATCCACACCCCACACAACCCTATCATCAGATACAAGAGGAGGAAACAGTGAGAGACTGAAGGAGGGCGGTGACAGTCGAGGAGCAAAGACGGGAGGAAACAATCGTATTTGAAGTGGATCTTTAACTTCCTGGGACCTGAGTTAAGGAAATATTAGATGAACAAACTTTGCTCTGTCTAAGCCTGTGGTTCTGTGCTTCCTTCATTTTAGATCTCGAGCCCAACTCTTTTTCTGAAGATCAACAATAGATACTTCTGTTTCCAGAGCAAAATACACTTGCGTGACTCTGACCTGAACACTGATGCTCATATTCACAATGTGAATCCTTAGAAAAACAGAAATGGAGAAGTAGAGTGCCTTTATGAAGGGGAGATAGAGTGAAACCAGGAAGAAAGTTTTACTCCTCTGTGTCCCAGAACTACAATAAAAGAAAATTATTGTTTGTTTTTCTCCATCTTAACAATCCTGTGGATGAAAGTTAATTCTTGACCTTGGCCAGAGCAGTTTGTAGCTGTTGTAGAGCTTTTGATCAGCAGGTGGAGTTTGCTCTGAGGAAGATCATGGGATATATTTAAAAGCTCCAGAACAGCTTCTTACAAACCTTGTGGGGAGATAAGGTCACAAATATCAATCATACTTTTACTGTAACTTACGAAGCTCTCAATACTGTCACACCTGTTTGCTCATTAGGGCTTCACCTCGAGAAGCTACATTATGTGAAGTCAACTGACTTTGTCCTAATGAGAACAGCTGGTAAGAAGAAGATCAAGTTAGACTGTCTCAGAGAGGAGGTGAAACCAGACACAAGTGAACACACCAGCGTGGATTCGTATTCAGTACAGTGGAGCACCTTGACACTTTAAACTAAGAGCTTCTGTCACGTCATCCAATCAGATGTTTTCCAGCTGAACCTCATTGAGTTAACGACTGTGTCACTCACACAGTGACAGAGCACTGAAGTTTTCCCTCACTACAGTTTCGTGTTTGACAAGAGTATGTGTTGGTTTATTTTCTTATTTAGTATTTTTTCCTTTTTAATGACCATGAATATACATGAATAATGATGCCTTCTTTAAGAATAACTTTTGCCTCTGTTTGACCTAGAAATCTTGTCACAGTGAATCTAAGAAAAATCACAAAAAAAACATAAATAAAATATTTCTGGCTATGTTCACATGTACAAGGAAACGCTTCAACAGATGACAACCGAACTGCAACAATGAATGGAATAAAACTGGAAAGAGAAAAACAGACTATATTGTGATTTTTTTTGAGAGAAAAATGTTTTACTCTCCTTTTTTCTTTGCAAACATCATAATGAGTTAAGTAGAGCCCTTGCCAGGTGGTAAACAAGAGAAGACAAACACACCACTCTTTGAAATAATGTAGTCCTCTTTATTTCAGTTTTTGACAAAATACCCAGAAAATTCAAAGCTCCTACGCTTTACAAAAATACGTTCTCTACAAATGTCCTCTGTAGTCTGTCCGGTCTAAACAAAACACAGTGTAGTGTAGGATATCCAGTAGCAGCCTCCTTAACAGTAAATCCAAACATTCTCTACATAACGCTCCACCCATACAACACAAACATATAAATTAATCACAAGGTCTTAAATTAGCATTAGACAAATATACATGATTGTAGTCCATCCACAACAAAGAGGCAGATTAAATTACAAACATAGCTGTTTTTCAAGTGCTGGCGACAAAAAAGCCTGAATACATGTCGTACACTAATAAAAAAACGTGTTTTGGTCCACATGGAACGATACAGTCCACACCAGAATGATAGAAAACAGCAGAGCGCTCAGCACGAGAAAAGGCAACTGAGTTTCTTCAAGCCAAAGTAACTTGTCAGCATTTATCTTCTCAAGCCAAAGTGCAATTGAGCATATGAAGAAGCACCTGTGGAGAAAATAAAAGTTAAGTAACTCCGAAAACAAAGGACTTGAATAGGAGGCAAGACTCATGATTATAATACAAAGTCAAGTTAGGGACAATCTACATGTGTTTTTACAATGTCCAATTGTCTCTTGCAAGTTTGACTTAAAATACATCTGTGTTTTACAGTAATGGCCTTCTGCCTATGAGTAAGTTTTTGTTTTTAACTGCTGTTGAAGTGTGACACTGCACAAAACTTTTCTTTTCTGATATAAATTAGCCATAAAGTAGCCAATACAGCGCAAGCTTACTGCTCTACTCTTGTGTGTGCATCACTTTTACAGCTTATTTGTTGAAAATATTGAAGTCTCAACACTTAGTGTCAAAGGTTTTGGTGCCACAGCAGCCTCAAAAAGGTAAGCTAGAGTCAGAGTCACCTGCTGTGCAAGTCTTTGTCACACATTAGCACACTTTTACCTTATTAGAGATGTAGTTAGATAGCTAAGAATTTGCCTTCTCCACAGGTTCCTCTACTCTGAGCACAGCCTGGACGTTTTAAAAAGTCTGACTTCCCGCTGCTCTGCATGTGTGTTACCTGATGTCACACTCCCCAGCCTCCTCTGCAGGGCCTCCAGTCTGGAGATGTAGTCAGTGAGCGCTCGGTCGGGGTCGTAGCTCTGCAGGTGGGAACAGGTGAGAGCTCCGTGGTCTCCTGCCAAATGAAACCTGCACAGCACAGAAACAACAGTAATCATATCTTCAGGAACAGAACTGGTGTTAGACTTCACTCCAACAAATTTAAATTCTATGAAATCTAAGAAAAAAATGTATCTTGCCAGAAGACAGAGGCTGACTTAAGGGATCAATTATGGTAGTGAAAGTAATGTACAGTTGATCAATCAACCAGTAAACAGGTCAGCTGATCGACTATACTCCAGTGATTTATAACAACTAAAAAGAAATAAACAAATGCTGGTTACTTCTCAAATATGAGCATTTTTTAAATTGTGTGATCAGACAAAACACACTTTTTTGTACTTGATATGATTATGAACTGATGTAGTGATTATTTTGGCATTTCAGAGACAAAATAAAAAACTGATTAATAGATTTACTGATAGTATTTGTAATTGTCACTAAGCCTCATCGTGATTGTACCTGTGGTGTGTGGAGGACACGGCTGATCGGGGAGATTCTCGTCCACTTCTCCCTCTGCTGCTGGAGACCACTCCTCCTCCGCCGCCTCTCTCCCTGTACACCTCCACACTGCCTGGTTGAAGATATGGTGAATCTCTTGTCTCTGTACCTGAGGGAGGTCGAGAACAATGTTTTGAATGTTACATCAAAATGATATTCTCCATATATAAAGGTCATGTGAAATGTTACGATTTGGTTACCTAATGTTTGTCCTGTTCCATTCTTGATACTGCAGGACGCTGTGGAGCTCATCCCTGTTGCCTTGTGCCATCGCTTCACTAGGAAACGCATTCTACATTTACAGAGAAAAAAAAGTTCAGTTTTGTTGAAGTAACAAAATTTGTAACCCTCCTCTGAATTAATTCACAGAATCAATAAACCCAGAGTTGCAGCCTCCTACCTGGAGAGGGCAATAGAGACGCGGACGGCAGATCTGAAGCGCATCAGCCCCCGACGGCGCTGACTTAGAGACTCCAGGCTAGAGACCGAAGGTCGGCTGCCCATCCTGGACAGCAGTGATAATGTGGCTTCCTCACACTCCTGGAAACCACCCAGCAGTAACAGCAGATACTTCTTCTGGTAGATCAGTGCTTTGCGGAAGCTTTCAGACCTCAGGTATTTCCCATACATCCTCTATAATGTATAGACAGAGAGAAAAGAAGGGACATGGAGTCAAGAACGCTCTTGTTTCACTTCTACCACAGTAACAAACTGAGATACAGGCTGATGTTCAGTGGTGTATTCATGGTAGCTGACCTTCAGTGCAGCATTGTCAGCCTCAGGTCCAGTCATTTCTCGCAGGGTGTCGGACCTGATCTCTCCCTTGAGTCGTGCCACCTGAGACTGAGCCAGATACAGAGCTTTCTCTAGACGGACCTTCTCTCGAGTCCAAGCCTCCCGCTCCTGGGAGAGCAGCATACTGGCTGAGTCCATTTTTGATAAACCTCTTTGGCTGATAGGCTGCAGGAAGAAAACAGAGGAATAAAGGAATTGAACTATTTTATGTCAAGTCTATGGGTATGACATGCTACAAAAAAAAAGATATTTGTGCTTGTATGAACATACATAAGATTCCCCAGAATACAGATTATTATATTTGATTGTAATAGAAACAAACTATTGCCTGGTCCTGATCTCAGAGCTGTCTTTAGTACTGTACTCACGCTGTCTCCTGATCCTAGTCCAGCCTGCCTGTAACGTCGGAGCTCCTCCTCCAAGCGCAGCGTGTGGTTTCTCAGATCGTTCTTCTCTTCAGTCAGACGGCTGACAAACCCTGTCAGCTCAGCATTCTGCCTCAGCAGCCGCTCTGTCAGGGAGTTGGAGGAGCTGGAGGAGCCTCCAACCAGCAGGGACACACTCTGGAGGGGAAACACACCAGGGGATCGACAAGTAGCCACAATCACAGATGTCACATGTTTGGAAAACAGTCGACTCGAGACCTCAAAAGTTTGGCCTTGCACAGACAAACAATCCAAAATTATTTTATAGCATTAATTAAAACCAAAAGAAACACTGACTGACCTCGGGGACGGAGGGTAGACCCGGGGACTGCTGCAGCATAGTGATGACTTCATCAACAGTGGACTGCACCCAGGCCAGCTCTTCAATGTCGACCTCTGCAGTCAGTCTGTGCATAATGTTATACATAACCCTGATTTATTTTTCATTCAATATAGCACCAATTTATGGATTCTCTTTGTTTAAGCTGCACATAAACTTGTGCAAACCATGTATCTGCTAAAAGGCAACTTCAACAATGTGATATTATAGTTTTTATTCATGTTGAACCTGCAGAACCATATTATCATTTATCCACTGTCCAACTATCCAACTATTGACTGTGGGTCACTCCATTTACCTGCCAGGAGTTTTGCCTGCCATGCTGTGGATCTTTGAGGAAACGAGGTGGAGTTTGCCCACGATCTTGTCGACTGTGCGCCACGGACCATGATGTGGTCCTGTTGGAGAGACCTCCTGATGGGGGGACGTGCTGGAGCCGGCAAACAGAGCATGTCCAGTCTTCTGCTGGAACACGTGGTCTTTGGTGCGGTCGGTGGGCTCACTGTGCCATGCCGCCTGCTGCTTGGATAAACACAATATAGCTTTAATTAATCTTGAGTTATGAACTTACTTTTTAAGAATGATCAATTAAAAATCTCTGATGTATGGATGTGACTCTGTGTTAACATACATTGCGGCTGTCAGCCTGCTGAGCTCCACTCTCCTCCCTTTGTCCTGCTCGGTTTAACCTCTCCTGCAGTCTCTCCTTCTCCTCCTCTAGGCTTTTCCTTCTCTCCACCTCTCTCTCCAGCTGCTCCTGGGTCTCCAACAGTCGTGCGTCCAGGCTCTCCAGCTGGACCTGAGCCTCCAGCAGCGCCTCCTGGTCTCGCCTCGACCTCTGACTTGCCAGAGTCATCTCCTCCTCTTTTCGCACCACCTCAAGCTTCTCAGCCTCCACCTGACTGAGGAGGTGAACCACCTGAAGAAGAGAAATCAGATATTTGCTACTAAATAGTGTAGGAGTATTAAAGTGGAGTCACAGTGTCTAACACATATTTAAATACATCTGTGGATTAAAGTCAGGGTGCAAGTGTTACTTTTTAGTCTACATGTAAGTGTGGTACCACGGTATTTGTGCAGGTGCTTTTTCTTTCAGTCAGTCAAAACACCACTGTTTTTCTTGGTCAAACTGCCATTTAACTTATATGATACTACTTAGTGTTTGTTTGCCAGTGACCCTTGGAGCTGGTAAGCTTTGTTTCAGCCAAAAAAAAGACATTGATGGAATATATTTTGTCTTCTGGCCGTTTCGAGTAAACACAGCACAAAAACAACAAACATCCCACCTGTGCGTGTTTGTCATCGAGCTCCCTCTGCAGTCTTTCCAGCAGAGTTCCTTCCTCCTCCAGCCCCCTCCTCTCCTCCTCAACCTCCTCCTCACTGTCAGGGGAGACGGCCGTCCGCAGCTCCCTCTCTCTCCCCAGTGCAGTGCTCATCTCCTGGGCTTTGGCTCGCTCTGTTTCCAGCTGGACCTGGAGCTCCTGGAGGCGTCTGTGGAGACTCAGACGCTCCTGCTCAGCCTGCTGAAAGAGCTGTGATGAGGCCTGGCGCTCCTTGTCCAAACTCATTGTCAGCTGGGCCACGCAGCTCTTCTGCTCCTCCAGACTGAGGTGGAGGTCCTAGCAGAAACAGAAAAACAGAATACTTAAAAATCACAATAAGATCGTTTCGATGGCCGCCTTTATAAACACTAAAATATGCTAAATGCCTCTGTGATGATTGTTTTCTCACCTCCAGCTCTTCTCGCTTACTCTCCTCAGTTCTCCCAGTTCTACATTTCTCCTTCTCCATGGCCCACTGAAGATCTCTGCTTTTCTTCCTCTCCTCTATCAGCTGGTCATTGAGTGCATCCACCTCAGCAGCCTTCTTCGATACCTCTGCCCTGTAGACAGAGGTAGACCTAATCAGAGGAGAGCTAAAGGATGTTTAAGTCATACTCCTCCTTTTGGGTTTGTTGAACTTAAGTTCCTTGATTTAAATAGCTGTGATTGGAAGTGTGAATGCAGGGGGACAAATGCAGGCCATATAAATACAACCTTCCTAATTCGATTGAGGCCTGGGAACTTTATTGAATGTCACCTCATATCTCCTTTCCTTCATTTCCTATTTATAGCTCAACTGTGAACACGAAAAGTTTCCAAACAACCTAAAAATCACATCTGTAACATCTGTAAAAGCACTACAAATACTGTTATTATTAAGTAAAATGCATCTGTCTTAGTTCAGTATTTTTCACCCTCACAGTTGCTGAAATGTGTCCAGGTGATACATGTGAGCAAACATCATGTCTAACCTGAGTGTGTCCAGCTCTTTGAGGTGTTTCTGCTGAGTCTTCAGCGTTGTCTCCAGCTCTAGTTTAGTCTGGGACAGTTCACCCTTCAGCTCCTCCACCAGTGCCTGTGCAGCTCCATCTGCTCCTCCTCCCTCCCTCTGCTCCCTCAAGCTGCATTCACCAGATAGAGACACTGCGGGCTGGATGCCTGAATAACAGCAATTACAAAAACCACCAGTCACAGAATGTACTTGGACATAATCAGCAGCCAAATCAGAAAAATGAAATCCATTTTTATGATCAGGCTGTGTGATATTTCAGTGGAGCTGACGCAATAATGAACACCAGCATGAAATCAAAATCTAGGTGAACAGGTTCACCTTGATGGAGTTGCTCTATTTGAACACGGAGCTGATGAATCTCAGAGATGAGACTGGACCTCTCTGCAGTGTGGAGTGAACCCATCGCATCTCTGTGGTGGGAGTCCTGTATCAGGATCACAACAAAACAACAGACAGGTTAAAATGACAGAAGGAAGTTCTCTCTGCATTAAAATAATGTCATCCCAAATCATCAAGTGGTGTTAAGGTTGATAAATTATGCTAAAAAAAAATTAAATCCCATACTTTTTCCACTATATATTGTAGCATTATTAACAATAATTTTCAACAGCTAATGCGTTAATGCAAACAGATAACTAATGAATGTCTATCAGTTGCAATAAAAGGTGCCTTCACATGAACAGTTAACAGCAAGGAGTCGTTTTTACGAGATACTGCCCTTCCATAAAGTTGGGGGCATGTTAAAACATGGTCAAAATCAAAGCAGCAGAGGAGACAAGATTCAGAAATCTTCATTTTTAATCCCTAGTATAAAACATTCAGTTGTTGTTACTGACCAATTCAGCCAGTCTGTGCTCCAGCTGATTGAGATGGACGATGGCATCACTGGTGTAAAGCAGGTCGAGCTGGCTGTAGAGGGCGCTCTTCAGCACGCTTCGTTCCCTCAGGAACACCTGCCTCACTGCCTCCAGGAGCTCCGCACGCCAGTCCGCACTACCTGACGTCTGCAGCGGGTCAGAGACACAAGGATCAACACATGCAAAAACAAAGGGAGACTCATCCGCTTCAAATGAAAAGTTAAACAACTTGACAGCATGATCTCTTAGGTTCCTGTTTGAAAAAAAAAAAAAAAGGTTTCCTCTACCTGTGTTTCTCTGTGCATCTGCATCTGAGTGATAAGGCCTTTGAGAGAATCCACAGTTGCAAGCAAAGCATCTCTTTCCTTCGCCCATCCTTGGACGTTGAAGTGGCTGCCTATCTCGCCTTCAGAGAGAGGAAGCTCCGATAGAGAGAGCACCTGCATGCCCTCCTGGTGCACCTCACGGAGCAACATCTACAAACACAAACATCCAACAGAAATGTTGCCTTCATTCTTTTTTACTCGGGAGAAAATTAGACACACTTAAGTAATTCTGACATGTACTGGAGGTAAACACAGAAACAACAGGCAAAACAGAGCAGATCACACACAACACACAACACGGTGGGCAATGACTTAAGAGTGTCTCTAGGTCTTCGTTTAAAATAAGCGGAGGTTGTACCTTGATCCGGTCAGGCAGTGGATCGTCGGCTTCTCTCCTGGCTCCTTCTGGTGTTGTCCTGAACTCCTGCTGCAGGCTTGGGAGGTCATATCCAGTCCGCTGGCTGTAGTCTGAGCTGCTGTCTGCAAGAGCAATAAAAATATATCATGAGGTAAATTATTGAAAATGTTAAACAACTACAGAACATTCACACTCACTAATTATAACCAATGGATCTGTGTTGACACTGTTGTGTCATGGCACTGGTGCAGCGTCACAGCATGGAAATTATCATCGCTGCTAATGTGTGAAATTAACAAGAGGTGATGACAAACTTGATGATTTATTATCAGAAGGAATTCAAAGAACAAAACTCTGCTGTTGTAGAATAAAGGAAATTCCTCCTTGAACCTTACCAGCACATAAACACAACAGAAACAGATGGGCACTAAAATAGCAGGCTGCTTTCTCGGGACTATGTTGTTTATAGCTCTCAGGTTATTTCTGTAAGTTGTTTACTGAAGCAAAACCACAAAAACACACCAAGCTTGCTAGAAAAAAATAATTCATCAGTCAGTTTTAGCTTATTCATAACTAACAAAAATGAAAGACTGCATGAATTTGAACAGAGGGGCTGTTCACAGGAGAAATGACTGTGTTGTATCTTACCACTGGTGTATCCATCTTTGAATTGTGGGGCAGGACGTTCTTGTCTTGATGCAGTTGCCTAAAAAAGGATGAAACATCATTCAAATCATTATTTCACTGTAGTACTGATGATTACGAGGCCTCCCTGCTGAAAACATGTAATTACATCTCATGAAGATGTAAACAGAGTTGAAATGTGTATTGGTCAAGGACTGACTTGAAGAGTTAAGATATTAAACGTTCTGCTTTCAGCCTCTGCAATGTGAGCTTTCGCTACTTTTTTCTATTTTATATGATTGCACATGGAATATTTTTAGGTCTCTGGACTTTTGGTTGGAACAAATTAGTTATATGAACATGTCTCATTTCCTGTTCTCACCTCAATCGAGCGCAACTTGTCAATCACAGCCTTGAGGGCTTTACATTCATCCTCCAGGGCTTGTGTGTCCCTCCGCAGGTTCTCACTCTCCGAAATATGCCGAGCTTCCATGTCGAGGATTTCTGCTGCGTGGAGCTCCTGCATCTGCACAATCTTATCCTGAAACTCTCCAATTACCTCCTCTATCTCCTCTTTGGTAGTCGACTTGTTTTCCAGGCTCAGATCAGAGATTTGGAAAGGTTCAGTCTGTGTGAACGAGTCTGTTACGGCCATGTGTTGCTGTTCGGAGCTGCTGTTCAGCCGCGCGCTGCGAGATTTGTTGGAGGATTGACTGGAAGCAGCAGAGTTTTTCCTGGACAGAGATGGTTTATCTTTGGCACTGCTTGCCTTACCAGCCGGCTGTTTGGCTGCCTTCTTCTTGGGCTGGGTGGTGGTGGAGGACTGAAGCTGAGGAGATGGGAGAGGGGGAGAAGGAGATGGAGATGGAGGGCTAGAGTCTGCTGTCTTCATGGAGGCTGTCTGCACCTCCTGCAGCTCCTCTTTGAGCTTGGAAATGGAAAGTTCACGTTGGTGCAGTTCTTCCTGGAGCTTCTCATTGTGCTGCCTGTGGCTGTTGAGCTCATCTTTGGTGGTGTCCACATTTCTTCTCAACCCCTGCAGCTCCTCTTTGAGTTCAGAAATGGAAACTTCTCGGACTTGGAGCTCCTCCTGCAGTTTCTCATTGTGTTGCTTGGAGCTGTTCAGTTCTTCTTTGGTGGACACCACAACGTTTTTGACCTCCTGAAGCTCGCAGAGAATGTCAGTCCTGTCAGCTCTGTCTTCATCAGATTGTACCTGGTGGAAAGTTAGGCAGCTGGTTAAATACTATTCAAACAACTAGGTATCATGACAGATAACAATGTAATCAATTTTAGAGACATATTATTATTATAAGTTTAACACTTACTTGAAAAAGTTCTCCTTTAAGGTGAGCAATAGTCATTTCCCGCTCCTTTAAATACATAAACATATGTAAGTAAAATGGATATGAGAGTTGAACACATATTTTAATTGAGCACAGATAAAACAATAATTGACACACTTTGAGGAACAATTTCATGGAGCTACAGCAGCCGGTTAGCTTAGCTTACTAAAGAGGCTTGTACAGGGCCGATATACCTCTTGCCCTGTTTCCTTTATTCAATGCTAAGCCAACAGGCTGCTGAGAGTATACAAGAGAGCTAAGTGTAAAATGACAACTCTGATAGTAAGATGAAAAAAACGTGAAAAAGGAATTCAGCAATGATGGCTCTGTACCTGCAGCAGCTCCTGTAGCTTCTCCAGACTCTCCCTGCTGCTGTTCAGCTCCTCTTTGGTAGCTGCTGACTCATCTTGAGCTTCCTTGAGCTCTTGTTGAAGCTCGGACAACTTGACCTCTGTGTTGCCACTGGATGATACCTAAGGTGACCAGGTTGTAGTATTAGACAACTAGTTAGCACTGGTTTATAAAAATGTCAACTGTGTTGGACCATATTTTTTCTTTTACCTCCTGAAATTGCTTCTGTAGTCTCTCTATTGTTACTGTTTTTTCCTGAAAGAAAAGCAGATGATCACCACAACACATCAGACATACTCTCACATAAGTATGTATAACACTGAGCTGTTTAGCATAACATACTTGGAGCTCCTCCTGGAGTCTGCTGCAGCTCTCCATGTAGTGGTCGAGCTGCTCTTTGGTGGCCGAAGTCTCGTCTTTAACCTCCTCCAACTCTTGAAGAAGCTCTGACACAGACGGCTGGTGATCAGCAGAGAAGGCCTGATAAAAACACATAAGGTCACAAAGATCCAAACCATTCAGAGATGTATGGTGCAAGACAACAATTCGCTCTGTTAATGAGAACGACTGCACTTGGATTTTGGTGGTGAAAGATTAAGCTGAGTGAGGAGAAAACTTACAAATGTTCTCTAATACAGAGTCTGTTCAGTTCATAGATTTTGTGTGAATCACAAGGGCAAGAAATACAAGTATTGCAAAAAGACAAGTACTGGTGACATGCAAACGAAAAAAAGTTAGACAGTATAAACGTCACAAAACCTCTGTAAAAACAAAGATTTGTGCAACCATTTTTTAGCTAAGACCAAAACTCTGACAGCAGCTGAACTCTTACCTCCTCAACTGGTGAAGTCCTCTGGTGACTCTTGGCCTTCATCTGACTGAGCAGGTCCATGAGCACAGTCAGCCTCCTCTCGTACTCCAGCACCTCCTCCTCAGAGCTGGAGAGCAGCTGCTTCTGGAGCTCCTGGTCTTTCTGCATCCCACTGAGTCCCACCTCCAGCTCCCGAAGCTTCTGGGTCAGATGAACAACCTTCCCAGTAGGATCTTGTCCTGCTTGATCCCCCAGTCTGCTGAAATCCATTTGGGGAATATCAAAGTCGCCAAAGACATGTTGCTCCACATGTGGCTCCACATCCTTCTGCAGGTCCTGGCTTTCTCTGGGTTCTTGCGGTTGCTGCTGCTGCTGCTGGAAAGCCTCCAGGGTGGCTTGGCTCACCAGCACTTCAGCCACTTTCTCCCTCAGATTCTCCTCCAGACTGCAGACCTTCTGCTGGAGACCATCTGCATAGCTTTGTGTTTTCTCTACAAGGAGGCAACAACGGCTTAACTCACCGTCTCTTTCACCAACCAGATCTTCAAGCTCCTGGATCCGGAGCCCTAACTCCTCCACCTTGTTTGTTGCACTCTGCTCTAGAGCTTGTACTTCGGCCTGCATGACTACAAGACTTGCAGTTTTCTCTCTGAGAGCCTCTTCAAGGTCGTCCTTTGAACCATCCAGAGTCTCTGTCTCAGCTAAAGCTTCAGCGCTCTCTTTCAAGCGCAGATAGGTATCCAACAGCTTACTGTGCTCTGTTTTCAGTGTATCGAGCTCTTTGATGGCAAGATCCATTCTCTGCTTCATTTCATCGTATTCTCCTTTACTCGGCCCCCATTCTCCGCCCTCTGACTCAGCCTTGATGTCCTCGTCTTCCTCTGCAACCTGTTTTTGCTCGATGTTGGCCAGTTCCTGTTGAAGTTTGTCTATAACTGCGTTCAGTTGGTCAAGCTCCTCCTCGTTATTCCTCTTCAGGCGCTCTTGCTCACTCCGGAGACACTCCACCTGGGACTCCAGGTCTTTTATCAGCTCATCCCGGACATCAATTTCCTACAGAGTAAAACAGGCATTATTCACCTGGAAAAATATCAGATTTGAGGAGAGCATGGATATCCAGCTGTTAGTTTAAATGTCTGTGTTCCTACTGTGTTTAGAAGGATTCCTTAGGCCTTAAATTACATATTCCTCATTGGCACTTTTAATTAAAATTTCTGAATTTGTTTATAATAGAGACTCTTCGAGACTAAAGGTTTAATAAGCCACCTCACACAAGAAAATAAAATGATCACTTCACAACAAAAGATGATGCTGTGGATCTACTTACCGAGGCAAAACAAGCACAACACAGAAAAACAACCCAACAAAAAACATCAAAATGAAACAAAAAAACTGAGCCAACAAAAGTAAAAGCGGAAAAAGAGGAAACCAGTGAACACACACAATGATGCACTACCACGGAGCTATGCGTATTCGAAATAGATTTTGGTTCTATTTCGTATGCACATATTGTGTTACCTTGTTATCGGAAGCTGTTTCCATGTGTTGAAGCTTAGTGATCTGTTCATTAAGAAGAGCTATTTCCCTGTCCTTCTCCTCCATCACCTTCAAAAGTCAGAGATTATAATGCGATGGCTATTATTAAACACGTCACGCAAAAAGTCCACTCAGGGTCAGCCTTGTGGTGGACAAGTGAGAGTTACAGAAGTCATAGAAGAAATGTGCAGCATCTGCACTCTTGCATCATACATGGCAGAATGATGCGCAAAAAGAAAAATCGTAAAGACTGAAACTGAAACTGAAATTAGCGACAGAGAAAACAGAGATGTTATATAAAAAGAACAGTGTCATATATATTTGTTTTCAGCAGTTTTAGTTTCATGATTCAGCCAAAACTTCTGTTGTAGCTGAGCAAGACAAGTTTATTTGAAAATATCACATGGGTCGACATCTTTAAAGTCAGAACCAACCTGTGGTTTATCTTCACATTTCAATTTAAAGATATACTGCCTGAGTAACATGAGGTCTGTTTACCTGGAGCATGCTGTCCCGTGTTTCTAGGTACTGCTGCTGGCTGCTGATCTCCTTCCTCTGGATCTCCAGCTGCATGTGAAGCTGCTGCACCTCCTCACTCTTGTTCTCCAGCTCCTCCCTGAACTGCTCCAGCTGCTCCTCCAGGTTACAGATCTGAGGTCACAGGTTAACACATCATGTAACTGAGAGCTCAGACTAAGGCTACTGAATGCTTACTATTCATTTGCTTAAACAGAATCTTTTGTATCATTAAGAAAAAATCAGCTTCAGTTTCATTTTAATTTTTGTTCAATAAAAATCCAATGTCATCTGAAAATATAAAGGCAAAAAATATCTTGCCAGATAGTTACAACTCATTTCATTTTTTAAAACATTATCGTAAACACATATTACCAGGAGTGCTACTTTCCAAAAAATTAGAGATTTGTAAATGCACATTGTGAGTGTTTAGCACAATGTAGGTTTAGATATTTATGAACATCCATTTAATAAAAAAGTCTCAACTATCAAAGATGTGAGGATGTAAAGTGAAAGCTGATATAAAATAATCAGGTTGGCTGCTTTGAAAAACCTCAAAGCACAGACTGAACATCACTCTACCTCCTTCTCTTTCCGCTCCAGAGCTTCTCTCTCTGTCTGTAACTGAGCCTCCAGTGTGGAGTGTGTGCTCTCTGTGATGGATGCATGCTGCTTCTTTTGTTCAACCTACAACATACACACAAAAAACACTCACTTGAAAGACAGTATTAAGTTCAGCAGTTATTTGTGCAATGTGTGCAGAAACACACAACGAAGCAATCAAATAGATTTTTAAGGGGGTGGAACATATTGAACATACTGTGTCGTGCCAAAGGAAGTCAATTTGTCAACAGAGCAGCAGCATGGTGAACATTTCCTACACTGCTCTTTTTGTTCACTCACCACAGCTCTCCATGAACACTGGGGGGCAATCTTGACAGTTGCTAGCCATAGCTCAGTGTCATCGCAGCAAACTGCCGAGGCAGCTGAAGTAGACCCACCCACACATTGTTCTCTGTCGTGTGTCCCATCCCTCCTCCCTCCCGTTCCTCCACTCGCTGTCACCTCCTCTACATGCTCTCTCTCTCACATACACACACACACACAGTCTGCCATGCGCCACAGCCACTGTTCAGGTTTTTCCCCTCTCTCTGGCTGCCTCTCATATTATCTCCAGCACATCCTTCATCCCCTCCTCCCCTCCTTCCCCCTCCCCTTCCTTACCTTCTCCAGGGATTCAGCGCTGGCCAGAAGGGCCTGCTCCAGCTCGCGGATGCGGCTCTCCAGTTTGTCAATCTCTTCGTCGCGCTCCCCCAACTCACGACGCAGCTGCTCTGAGCTGAGCAGCAGCTCACTGCACCAATCCGCCTTCTCCTTCAGCTGGGAGGTCAGCTGGTCCACCTGGTAGCGAGTGGAGGAGAAAGAGAGAGAAGTGGAAAGGAGAGAGGGAGGAGGTGATTGTTCAGTGAGATTCGTTCACTTGCTACAGCATAGCTGGTACATGTGCAGCTAGCTGGGAGGTCAGCTGATCCACCTGAGAAAGGGGGGGGGGCGGGAGAGAAAAGAGGTGCAGGGACAGAAGGGAGAGAGAGATTTCATTCAGGAGGACACAAGCCACAGAGCAGTACAGTTACCAGGAGGGCGGCTGGCAGGTAACTGCTCCACCTGTGAGACGGGAAAACAGCAGCAGATCAATGAGGAGGAGGAAGACGGGTCAACAGGAGGAGGATTCATTTAGGATCAACTATGAACTGGGAAACCAAAATGATATGTCCATTCTTGTAAAAAATATATCTAGATGGTTTAGTGACCTCTGAGTGTTGCTTCATCAAAGACCGACTGATATTTGTAAAATCAGTTTTCACAGATCTTGAGTGAAACTGGGATTCTATTCAAATCAGGATGAAGCTGTAGTGAGTCACATGAAGTACATCCTTTCATTAAATATTAATATGTAGAATGGAGGAGGGACTCTCCATGAGAGTACTTCAGCATATTATATTATTAGGATTATTTATTTCTTTACACTTCATTTTAGCAAAACATCCCTATTGGTTCATGTATGGATGAACAAGTATGTTTTTCTGTCAAATTTATTTCATAAGATTCACCTTTCAAGGTCATTTTTTGACATTTGAGGATGGCTTCTGAGGGATAGATAAGAAAAATCTACGAAGATACTGTTGATATGGCAAACAGTGTCAAAGCAAGCCATGTGGTGAGCTTTACAAATTATATCTTTCACATTGTTTTACATTTCTTCATTTCTAAATTGAACGAGAACTTGACGATTTCAAAAATGCAATTAAAAAAAAATCAAGCTTGACTTGATTTTGACTAGATTATTTTGTCTGAGCTTGCTTTTAAAGAAAAAAAAAATCTTTGCTGTTTTACATGGAAATGTTTGTGTGGGGGACATGAGGATGGATCAGCGAGAAGAGGACAGTGTTTTGAGTCTCAGACAGACAGCAGAGAAGGATCAGAGTGGAGAACGGAGAGAGAACGGGATGACAGAAATATACAGGTCATTAATCATTATAGGGGTGGAAAGGATTACTAAAATGCACTAGTTGCTCTCTGGGGGAGACTTCTACATGAAGCTAGAAGCAATACCTTAAAGGCTGCTCCATCCACCTGCAATAGCCATGGGAGAGAAAAGGCAGCAGCGTAAGGGGATCAGAGGATGGAGAGTTCAAGGGCAAAAGGGGAGGAAAAAAGCACTTAGTGATAGAAATGTGTCACAAGTCTCTGGGAATTATAGAAGTGGTAGAGGTTATCTCAGGGGAACTGACCTGTGAGTTTAAAGTGGAGGTAAAACTGAGGCATAGAATATATGCTTCAAACACAAGGAACCTTTAGAATAAGTAGCTAGTTAAAGCTGCAATCAGAAATGATATCATTTAAGCCAATATCTAAAATACGGAGAATCAGCTGGTCACTGTGATCGTTATGCTGCTCTCATCAGGCAGGTCAAAGACTAAGGAACAGCAGGGGCAATAAAACACATTACAGTCATTACAGGCTGTATTGTAGGAAAGGACAGAACATTTTGATATCACCGAGCATCAGAGTCATTTTCCCCTGAAAGAATAAGTGGCACTGAGGGGCTGAAGCCCAGAACAGCTGATTTTCTAAAACTGACCGTGTTCTTTCATATAATCTACAGGAGAATCAGCTTCTCTATGAATTGAACCTTTTGAAAATAATATTAACAATAAATATGCATGCTAAAGCTAAGACAAAGGTCGTACATTTGACCAGAACCATGACTATTAATCAGTCAGGTTGTCAGCATGGTCACCAGATCACAGAAAGATGTTTCATCAGAAACAGCAGTAACAGTTTGTTTGTATATTTGCTGTATTGCTTTTTCCTGTTATACTCAAGCAGTCATCATTGTTTACAACAGCGCATTTGAAGCATTAACTATGTCCTCAAACCAATTGATCTAATCCTTGCAGGCCACATTAAAGTAATTTACTGTAAGGATATAAACGTATTCATCATCATGACGTCTTGTTTATAATAGACAGTGACTTCAGATTGACTTCAGATTCAGATATCTAAACTGCAGAGCTTGTGCTTGTTACTTGTTCGTATTTAATTTCCTCTTACTATCTTTGTCATGGACCAAAGCAAATTTCTCATATACTGAAAACCTACTTTTCAGAGCTAGTGAATGAAGATCCTACAAAAAAACCTCTTCATATCACACTGTCACTTGATCCGTTGTTTATATAAAAACATTAGTTACTGCAGCTTGAAGCAAAATTATTTGAATTTAGCCTGTAAACTGTCAAATGACCTGACATCAAAGGTTCATATCATGTAATTGTCTTTGAGTCAAAATGCAGCTGATGCAGTCACCTGACTTTATTCTGGACAACAATCTCTTGTTTGTAAAGGCTGCACCCATGCAGTGATGAAGTCTTAGACCTCACTCCCAGTGTTCTGTGTATTTGGTGATCGTGGAAATAGGAACCCACTATTACACAACTTACAAAAGATCACAAGGACAACACCTGTGTAACACTCCCCTATTTGGTATCACTTAGAGGCAGCACAGGTAACTCAGCCAGCTCTATTGTTCTGCTGTGCAACTCTGAGCCCAGTGTTGTAGCCACAACAAGGCTTGTGCTAGTAAAATGAGTGTCTCTCTTACTGCCAGCTCTCCCCATGGCAGAGGGCAGAGCTTTCTCCTGTTACCTCTTGGTTTCTTTGCTCAGAGCCGGTCTGGAGCTTCTGTGGATTCTTCAGCTGCTGCTCCAGTTTCTGGATCTCCTGCTGGAAGAAGTCCCTCTCATGTTCCCGGTCCACAGCTTGTTCCTGGACACCAAAATAAAGACAGAATGTGGAAAGACAGTCCAATAAATAATAGTGAAAATTTGTGAATACAATAAAATACAGATACATATTTTGACATCAATACAGTTTGATGGATTTCCTGTTGGGAAATATGTGTCCTCTTTAAAGGACTGCTTTAAAAAATCTATTTTTATGAGTGGACACTTAAATGCGTTGTGTATTTCTTCCCTTGTCTATATTTAATATTTTACTACTACTATTATGCTCAAAACCATGTTTGTTTAATATTTGCACACAACAGAAAACAACAGAATAAGCAGAATAAAAAAACGCCTGTATTCAAACCACATCCACTCAATTACATGCCAACTCCTGGCCAAGTGGCCTAATTCTGATGATGGGAACAAAACTCATTAGACCATGAGACAAATATGTAGTAGCTGTCTACCAAAAACATGAAAATCATCAGTTTGGCTTTGAATGGACTCACCAGGCTGAGCCTAAACTTTGTGTATCATGAGAAAATGTCATTATTATTATAGTATATTCTTTTCTTAATTTCACACAGTCAGAGATGCCAAAGGTTTTATTTGACTTGGGGAGCAAATGCTCCCAGTTGAGAACCTGGACATAATTTTACACCACTTGATTAACCACTTTGTCTACAGTTGGATCTGGTGACAGAATTTTGTTGATTCAAGGGGATAAAAATATATCATGAATATATATAACATGTATCTCTCACAAACTTTACAATATATGACAAAACTGCCTCAGACATTCAAGCTTATTTTGTTTGTCACTTACGTCGAGGAACTTCCTGTTTTTCTCCAGCTGTTTCTCCAGAGCTTGGATCTGCTGCCGCAGGTCTCCGCTCTCTGTCCTCTGAGCTTGCTCAAGCTCGATCACCTTGTTGACCTGCTCCTCCAGCTCCGCCTCCAGCAACTTGACCTGCTTCAGGAGGTCCGAGTTCTCCTTCTCTGCCTGACGCTGGACCTCCACCTTCTCTTTCATCAGCTTCTCCGTCTCCTCCAGCAGGTCTAGAGGACACGATGGAGGAAGGAGAGGTTAGCCCTCACTGTCTGGTAACCGGAGATGGTTGAACTGAGTTATTTAGTCATTCACGATTGATTTCAGTGATTAACAGGATGCTGAGATGGAAGTGAAGAGTCTGACATTTGTGAGCCTTGTGATTGAATTTAGACCTAATTATGCTTTTTTACATGTTGATCATTTTTCCCATCCAAAAGAATAATAAACAACTGTCCCTTTGAACACCTTTTGATTTCATATACTGTGTTTACTTTCACAACTTTGCAACATCTAAATAAATGGCTAACGTCAGACTCTTCTAACATCTCAGCTAGTTTTCCAACATAATTCCCCGTTACCAAACATGACCACCCATCATGGTGCCTCTTTGCACTCCTGCTGTCACCAGTGAACAACCCCCACCGGTTCACCCAGGATCAAACCCCCAGGATTAGTGCAAAAGTAACAAGGTGAGAGAGTGCAGATGACAGATCAGACACGTGGACAGTCCAGACATTGCAATATCCATGCCCAATAAGCATTTACAGGCAGGGGAGGAGAAATTCCTGAACGGCCAATCATCTCACTCAAAGAAAAGCTGTAACCACAGCATCCATAGATCTAAAATATAAATAAAGATCCTTTCATTTAGAGTGAAGATGGTTGAAAGTTAGGAAACAATGGCTACATGGCTTCTGAACATTACTTTCATTTCATCATGCTAAAATGAGTGCTAACACTGACTCCAAGACATTAAAAATGACAAACCAGGACAAAAATCAATCAAAATGAAAAGCTGAAGCAAAGGTTAGTGATTGAATTGAGTTTGTGAGCCCATAGCAAGCAAGCTCCAAGCTTTGTTGGTGAGTTGCTGGATTAGGGTTAGAGATATACTGTCACTCAGCTACAGTAGACAATTAAAAGAACATATAGGATATGACTGAGCCATGCTCAAAGTGGACACACCTGCTTCAGGTGCTGCAACCATTGCAGCTTCAACTAGGCCTACAGGAGAATAAGAAAGCACAGGAGTTTAACATGCTCTTGTTTTTTTGTCATGAACAGGAAAACTCTTAGAAAAAGTAGAGAGAAAGGTGAAGATAAGATGAGACTGGCGGTGTTTTTTCTGCAGAAAGGATGCTGTGAAAGAAAAGGTTTCTGAAAAAGCCCAATCTGATGTATACCCCTCAATACTGAATACTCACCATTTCATCTGTGAATTTACTCATGGGATACCTTTTTGATAATACAGGAGTTATATAGTTCAGCATTAGCAGATGCAACTTGTTTACAAGCTGGAGCACTTCCTGGAAAATACCTGCAAACTTATGACTTCTGTCACAAGAACCAGCAACAAGTGTTGAAGAAAGGTACATAACACCAAAGAGTTTAGCATTGTTACTTTGGAAAAAAACATCCAACAAAATAAAAAAACTTGATGGACGTTTTGTCTCTTTAAACCTGCCACTGATGATGCTGCACAACTACATAAACGTTTTAATCACCTGCATTGCGCTACATCACAACTACCAAGGAAAAAGTATACGGTAAGTGACATGCACCTTTAAATCAGCTTTATATCCCTCCCTGAAACCAGTACAGATGCAGATCTACATGCAGCTGACACTAGGTTAATGACTCATACAAAATCAAGCTCTAAAGGATTAGAATAGTAAGAACAGTTTTTGTTTTAGTTTAGGAGAGTAAAGTTTCACCTTTCTTCACTAAACAAACCTTCAACGTTGACCATGGAGAACCATGGTTCTTCAGACTGCTACCAAGGAGCTGAGATTTTACATTTATGTCTCCGCACTTACCCTTATCTTCTTTTTTCTAGACTAACAATGATGTCTAACCCTAACCTGTACATAATGTTCACATCATGTTAAATCAATAATTTCAAATTATTTTCCTTTTAACCATGAGGGTAACAACTGTTTGTGATTATTGTATCTTAAATAAAAATCCATGTCTGCTACTGCCTGCCTTCATGATAGAAATTCTGGGATACGTACGAAGCTCTCGAGGCCCGGCATGCTCCTTCATTGCGTCCTGTTGCCGTGACAACAGCTCCCGCTCCTCCTGCATCTGAATCCTCTCTTGCTCCAACTCGTGCAGCCGGCTACTTGTAACCTGCAGAGAAAAAGTATATTTTGTTGAACCACAGTTGAAAAATACCAATATCTTAAGTGTCCCACAAAAACAAAATAACTGTATTTGGTTTTACCTATACCAGTTACATGTTTGTTCAACACTTTGCACATTTCCATTTCTATGGCTTTAAGCCCAAAGTCCGCTTGTTCCTACTGAGGATAAAAATCTTTAAAATTTGGTTTTCAGTGGTGGATTTGGTGCACTTGTAGTTCTTACAGCAACAAGTAAAACTCAGTGTCAATCTATGAAAAGGGGGGAAAATGCTGTATTTTACTTGTGCCTCAATAATACTTTGTAGGTTTTCTCCTTTTAATGAGATTTCCTGACAATAGGAGGGTAAGGGTTCACATTTTATTTTAGGTGCACACCCTATAGCAAGGCACTACTGTGCTATGCTATAGGGAAAATACAGAAATCTTCTCTAAAAATGCGAACGTCATGTGCCGGCTCATTAATGGGGTAATTATCTCCTCCCCTCTCTGCTGCTGGAATGCCTCACCTGCAGCTCTTGCTCGAGGTTCAGCTGGAGTTCTTCCTTATGTCGCAACTGCTCCTCCAGTGTGGCTCGTTCACCTGTGTAGCCATCGATCAGACCTGAATGAGGACAAAGTGAGAGTACAGTTAGAAAGGGGCTGAAATACTCTGGATTTCCCTTTTTTGTAAAGTTCCTGAATCTTTTGTTCTGCTCCTGTCTTTCAGTCCCTCAGTAAGAGAATTTGGAGGAATTAGTTTTAGCATGTTGCCAAGTTTCAGCCACACACACACACTCACATAAGGCAGCTTTCCAGATGAATGAACACTTAACAGCGGGATACAAAATCCAAGGATACTGACAACACAGAGGCAAACAAAAACAAAGAGGCAAAATAACATGCATGCAAATACAGAGATGAACACAAGTGAGCATGTCTGACCCCATTCTGCTTGACATTAACAATGTGGCAGAGCTGTAAACACAATGCAAAGCTCTATGATTACTGTACTGCTCTGTCACAGGTCAGCAAGCATTCTGCACCAGGATGGCATACAGGAGAGGGGGTTACTCACACACTAACAGACTCACAAATAAACCATTCATACATTTACTGTAACCGCAGCTTTGGTGCAAATTTAATCAATCTGGGGTAAAATCTGGGGTATTTTCTGACTTGACACTGTGTTGCCTTCTATCTGACCTAAAACTAAAAGACACAGCAGGTAAATGTCATCTCTGTTGTTTCATTATAGACATGTGAGCAGGAACCAAAGCTGCATGCAAAGTTTGCATAAGGAGGGTCCCTCCATGATACACAGCTATCAGATGCACATGATTGCTGGCTAATTACACACTTTTGTCCAACTAAACACACAGTGCTGTCATCACTCAGCAAAGACACATCATCACATCACATTATAAGGACATTAAAGTCAGACCTCTCATTAAGTCTCATCAATCAGTACATCATCCAGGAAGAACCTGTCACATGGGTGAACTCAAAACCAGTTTGAAGAGGTCACACCCTTAGCTTTACCTGCAAATATCATCCACACAATGGAGGAAGAAATATTTGTCTTCTAATACATTGGCATTTGTCTTTAGTGTCCACGAGGCAGCTAAACAGATTTAAAACACTCCCTCAGAATGAATGAAGAAGAAACATCTCACGTGACCAGATAGAAACAGCTGCTCTGTATCATTTACTGTTTGGCATTTATCCTCCATCAGAGCTGCAACTGTCAGTTGATCAGTCGACTGACAGAAAATTGGTCGGCAACTATTCTGAAAATTTTCTTTCAGTCATTAAATAGTTTCCGGTTTCAGCTTCTAGAATTTGACATTTGGCTACAAACTCAAAATAACAAAAATAAAACCCCTATATTTGTCCACATTTCTTAAGATTTTGTAGGCAGAACAAATAACCAAGAAGATAATCAGAAAAAAATGAATAGTTGGAACTTTAATCTCTTTATTGTCCTTCTTTGTTTTATTTTCTATAGTTCACCGTCCCGTCACCCTCTTTGATGGCCCATCCCATAAAACTGTAAAGCTTTCTTTGAGGGCAAATATTTGCTAACCTTCAGCACCATTGTTGTATATCCATAAAACAACCATTGTAACAGGATCCTTCTCAAGTAAAAGACAATATATGATTAGAAATAGCTATAAACTCACCATCGGTCAGTGTGTCCAAAATGCCATAGGCTTAGAAGTGACTGCTGGATGGTACACTTACTAAAGGGGACTTTGAAAACAGCCTAGTCGACTGGGTTTGGTGTGTGTGAGAGCGGATGTGGTTGTAACAGTTGACCCTCATAGACCAGCTGTCTTTGACATGGATGGGACAGCGAGTCAGCTGCCCCCCCCCAAACCCAAAAGATTTGTGACTGCACTTAAACTGTTCTCAAGTCTCAAGTTGCAAAAAAAAAACACAAAAAAACCCAACAACTTTGTTATTGGTTTTAAGAATTTTCTCTGTTCCCCTCTTACAGTGCATTTATTTCCATGTGGTGGTCACGCAGATACAATCAACTGTTCAAATACAAACCAGAGACAGACACACAACATTAATTACCATTTGTCGATTTCTCACCACAGATGGTCTCACACTCCTTTACTTTCCCTCTCAAACAGCTGATCTCCTCACTCCCAGTAACACCCCCCCCTCTGCCCAACACATGCACACATGTAGTATCACTACAGCTCTCTAATGCAGTGCTCTGTAATTCTGTAATCATTATCAGATTACCAATTAGTATCCACCGAGAAATTGTGATTTAAATTGCATTTCCTCCTATGAAGAGACTGCTTTAAAGGAAATGTCTTTGAGAGGTCCTAGAAACACAGAGTGCTGTTGCTGTGCTAGTCTCTTCAACAACATAAAATCTGATCAACATTTAAATCAAGCCAAGATGTAACCAAATTCATTTCATTCTGGCCCTACTTTGTACACACACAGTTCATGCACATTCAAAAAAAACAAGACAAAAAAAACACAAACCTTCTGCACGGTGAAGCTCCAGAGCCAGCTGCTCCCGTGCTCGGGCCTCCTCAGACAATCTCTCCTGCAGCTCCTCTTGCTTGTGTATCAGCTCACACATCTCCTCGTTGTGGCGGAAGGATTCCCGCATCAGCTCGGTCTGGGTCATCCGGGCATGTTCAAGCTAAGAGGAGAGAGATGAGAGTATCACATAAGTGTGACAAGGAAAACACTGCTTGTAGCATCAAATATTCTCAGCAGACCTTTATTTCCACTGGTTTTAATGTTAACAAGTTACCCTGAAGGGGCTGCACCAACTTTATACATGAATATCGACTTAACCAGTGGAATCAGCTGTTCCTTCATAGTTCACGGTTTCATTAGTTACAATGATTTAAGACAACAGAGAGTCTGAATTACAAACTGCAGTAGGAGTTTGACAGAGGTGGGCATTTAGGAGACAGGAAGGCTAATCAGAGATGCTATCTATAATGCAATAATGGAAGCATGTATTGCTTCTGGAGCTTAACCCACATCAGGAATCAGGATGTCTAGCATCTGTTACTTTGATTTTGATTTTACCTTGTGGAACTAGTTTTTGATGACACAGCACATTGTTTGACCATTTCTCTTGTTATTTTGCAGACTTACAAACTAAATAAATATTCAATATATACATAGAGTAGATATTGATTTTAATAAATTATGGAACTTATTTTTAAAACTATTTTTTCTACTTGATAAAAGAGGTAGATGTTGTTACTCTCATTTAAAAGAGTTTCAGGTGACAGGTAAATTGATGAGTCATGTCATTTTAACCAATCTTTTAGCCTTCCTGGGAAGCATTTTGTTGTCCCCTTTAAAAACATACCACTTGATTTGATTAAACAATTGATTATCTCTATCTCCATGTTTTTCAGTCAAACTCTAACGTGTACTCAGACGGTGTAAAAAAAAAGTCAACTTGTACAAAAGTCAATAAGAAAACAAGGAGTGTGCAAATGTGACAAACATGCTGAGATAATGACATAACATTGCTATGTTCATAGACAGTGTCAGGTGACAGCAGCCATTTTTTCCTTGATAAACAGCTATAAAGTCATTATGATGCAACTGGCAGCATGCTTACATTTTTCGCACAGTTACTTTTCATAGATTTCCATATCTCCCTGTGCAAAGGTCTGACTGTGACATTATGAGAAGCAGGAAGTGCTGAAGTGACCACGCCACATAGAAATCATATAATCTTTCACCTTTGAGAAACCTTCAAAAGCAGCACAGAAAGTTTCCGCATGGAATAACATTTCACTTGTCTCAGATCTTTATCTATAGAACTGAACTAAAAAGGCGGTGAGGACATTTACCCATAAGATATTAATCAACAGTACATGCCCTGAATGCAATGTAGAGACTGTTAAAAATTGCATGAAGCTACTCTGCATGTATAATTGAAAAACTGCACAGTTGTGGGTTAAAGGTGAAAAAACTTACGGTATAAGGAGGAGTGGGCAGGGAGATTTTGGAGATAACTTTAAGCAGATGACCATTAGTCCTGTGATTGATATGCGAAATCTGCGTCTGCACCACCACAGCATTTTTCTCGTTCAAGGTGCTGCACAATGGGAAAGGTCGGGGAAGGGGTACGCGCGATTCCACCTCGTACACATCCTGATCCTCCCCCTCCACCCACATGCTGCTCTGCCTGTTGGTGTTCCAGTAAGAGCGGTAGGAATCCATGGTAAAGGATGAATGACTGAAGGGAGAACCTCCGACTTTGTTTTGTTACATAGGAGCTCTTCTTTAGGAGTCATCAAAAGACATTTCAACTTGCCACGATCCAAAAGGCTGATCTGCGCAACCGCAAATGACAATAAAATCCAGGGGGGAAAGGAAGCAGTGAGAGGCTGTTATGAATAGCTCCAAGCAACAGTTTCTATGTGTTTGCCACACACACAAGAAGGGTAAACAACACTTAGAGATGGCGACATTCACGTCAATCACATGCTGCCTGGTTGAGGTAGAACAAGTTCCAGGTAAATATTGAGTAAACCATCCGGCAAACGGTGAGAATTTTTAAAGTCCGACCAAAAAGTGTCATCTTCCACAGCAGGTGGAAGCCATGGCTCTGTCCAGCAGCTTAAAGGGCATTCCTGAACATGACCGGAAAAGGTAGGTAAACACAGAGGCAAGCATTTCTCCTCCTCATATCCTCTTTGAAGATCCCCAGCCTTTGCTCTGTGTTATTTCTGACCTTGTTTCCTGAGAGTGAAACCATATCATGCCGCTCTGTAAACCTCACTCCCCCCCGTGTCTGCTCCAGCTCTCTCTCTTCTCTCTCTGCTCTCTCTGGAGATTCATTAACAATACTATGCCACCGTAGCAACCCCCGACCTGCAGGGAAACCTCCCAGAGGCCCCTTTTAATTGTTTAGTCCAGCCTGCCGAGGTTGAAATGACAGCCGCTCACTCTTTCCTTCTTACTTCCTTCTAGGACTGTCATTCCCTCTCCGCACATGCCTCTCGCTCGCAGCACATTACTCACTGATGCCATATAGCACTCCAGTCAGGCGAGGTTTACTTGCATCACTCGCTACTTTGCCTCTCTATACCCATGTGTGTTTTAAAAAGAAAAAAGGTTAAATCCCAGATTTCCAGGGTAGTTTTCCCTACTCAGATGGGAGGATCTTTCTTCCACTTCCTATACTGACCGCACACAGCAGGATAGTGTTCGGCAAAAATGGGAGGGGAGCAGGCGTGGCTTCAATCCAGAGGGCCAGGTAGATTTGCAAATAGATCTCACTGTGCCTCCCCATACACACTAAAAACCAAAGACAATACACACCCTTTGCACACGAAGCTGTCAAACCGGATTCCTTCCCTATGGCTGTAAAAAAGAAGTCATTGAGGTGTTCTGACTTTCTGTCTCTTAATCGCACCTACTGTCTCTATTGAGCATATCAGATGTCATGCACATGAACTATTTCCATGTTTCACTGAGGCGTCTCACCAACGCATTATAGGAGGTGAGCAACACCTTCTCCGAGCAAATTATTTACAGCAGGAGCTCAACCAAGACACTTAACATTCCTGACTGGCTTGTTTCATCAATCTCTGTTCACAGCCCAGACATGATGATCCAGCACTGAGAGACTAATGTACACTGGATCGATGGCAACAGGAAAATCATTGAATAAACCATTAGAGGCTTTGTTGATTACAAGTTTATTGTGCTGTTAATTGTATGTACTCAGAAGAGACATAAACTGTCTTGCATATAAGCAGCTTGTAAAAACTAGATGGTTCCTCACTGAGGCTGCAAGCAACAGTTATTTTGGTTTTTGATAAATAGTTTTTTTTTTATTTTACTCATTCATGTGTTATGAAAAATTTTCACTCAAACCACGTTTTTATGTATAAATGTCTTGTTTTTTCCAAGCCATCGTCCAAATCCCAAAGAGATCCAGTTTACTATCACACAAGATTGCAAAAAAGCAACTTTCATTTGTATCATAGAAACTGGAAACAGTTAATTTATTGGCAATTTGGTAAAAAGAATGAAAAAAGAGGCACTGATTATAATTTCAACATTATTCTTTAGTGGCACAAAATCCCAGATGAAAACCTCTTGACTGTGACAGTAGTGTAAAAATTAAAATGCAATAAAGCCATGTTTACTGTAAAAAAAAAATCTAAATATATGAAATGATTAAATAGAATATAAAAATGAACCAACATACACTCTGTAGTGTAGAAGGATGCAGGACAGTGTTGTCGAGATGCTTGCCTTGTAATGTCTTTAAAGCTATTTTTAGATCGCCAAGATAAAAATCCATCTCAGCGTGAATAACACATGAATTTCAGCCAATGGGAAGATGCAGCGTGCAGTCAGTTACAGTAACACATTCAATGGCCTACTTAAACTGGCTCTGTCTCTGAGGTCTGACACTTCTACATGGACAGCCTGAGGGGGGGTGGAGTTGTTCTGTCCCACTGGACTATGATAGGCTGGTCAGCCAAACAAAAGCACAGTGTAAATACAGCTCGTATCTACAGGCAACCACTGAGAATGAGGCAGCTCTTTTGTGTGTGAATTCTAGACAGGCCAACTTTGTTGCTGCCGGCCACATTCTGCAACCTCATCCCCATTATACCTCCATGAACGGGCGTAGAAACCCACAGAGGGGGTTAACTGTGTTGAGTGTGGGCATTTAAATGTTTTGACAAAGGCTAAATGTGTCACGAGAGCTTTCTGTTTATTAGTATCTTTTAGACACAAACACACACACAAACACACACACACACACAGGATCATTCACGACAAATCCTTCTGAAACATCACTGAAAAATCCACTTCATTTGATCAGGGTTTGTAAACAAGGATGGGTATCGAACCGATTGAACAGTCCACAGTGATGAGTATGAGAAAGACGTCATGGCCTCAGAACCTTTTCCTCAGAATTAGGCTGGTTTACTCATTATTCTATTTAAATGATCTCACCAATGTAATTCAGGAAAGTTTGCCAAGTTAAGTTGAGCAATATTAGTTTATAAAGGAATAGTTTGGTATTTACAAAGCACAAGATAAGACAATAGATACTCCTGGCTGTTTGGCCAAAAGATGTTGAGCTATATATTTTTGTACGGGTTTAATAAAATATAATGTACTGAGTCAGCTTTTCATTGTAATGAGGCTAACCTTCATCTGGCTATGACCTGTTTATTTCCTTTGTACCAATCAAACCTATCCTGACAATCAAACTGAATTATTGAATATTTTGTTAACATTCATTCATTTCTTTTCTCATTCATTTCTCATTTCTTCTTAACATACTTTTATTTATTTCCAAATTGTTTTGATATTAATTTGTTTTTATATTTTATAATAGATACTTGCATTGGTTTTTATTGACTAATTATTAATCAGTGAACAAGATTGATATGTGAGCGTTTGGCTATTTGTTTGCACAAATAAAGATAAATATTACAGGAAAAAATAACTAAGTTATTAACTAAGTTTCTTAGCCAGCAAAAAGTGGTATTTTTTATTTGCATTAAGGCCAGAAATTGATAGCTGATCAGTTCTGTGAATGGAAGCGGACAGACTGATCCAAATCACTTGACCATTGATGTGTGGTTTGTACCTGGTTGGTGGTGTTGGTGATGGTCATCAACATCTTCTGCAGAGCCATTTGGAGTCGACTGCTGATGCCCATTAGATATCCTTCATTCTCTAACTGTGTCCCCGCACCCAGCAGCAGGCTGTCCATCATCCGGGACACCTCCATACTCTCATCAGCTTCCATCTCTCCAGACAACAAACTCATATCATCTGCGCTGGTATCACTGCTCTGCCAACTTTCTGCACTGTGACCTGGTGTGACCAGAGGAACGGAGAGCAGAAATGAATCAAGCACAGAACTGAATGACATGACGTAGAACAAATGCAACCATTAAATCAAATTACAGTCTCATGGCTGTATCTCTCTGCGAATGAGTGACATTGCAGTTTACATCCATATTGGTCCAGAAAAATAAATGATGTGTAGTGAAGACTTTGAAGGAATAAACTAATGATATTAAATGTATTTGTGAGGTCATAATTAGATAATTTTGTCATTAATTCGAATCAGTTCACCCTTGAATCAAAGCGAACTATTGTACCAAATTTGAGGAAATTGCCAAAGGTGTTCCAGAGAAAGCGTGTTAACACAAATAGCATGTACTGATTTGACGTATATTTTGATAATATAACAAAATTTTTGGCAGTACTAATAATAAAATCCATAGCAGTGAGAGGCTTAGATCGTTCAAGTCACATGGGTACACTACATTCATACAACTGGTTTTAAGCGCTAAGTTAACATGCAGTGCCAAGTGCTGTCATCAATATGAGATATACAGCTCTGTGGAAAACTGACCCCTTTGTACTCCATCTAATTTAAAAAGTTATTTTAATACAAAACATGATTAGATAAACACAACCAATGTACAAACAAATCATCATGCAGGTGCGTCATTTGATGAGAACAGACCACATTTTGCATGCAAACACATGATAAGACAGACAAAAATAGCATTTTGATGGGTGTCAGTTCAATGACATCTTTCCCATATGGTGACGAGACTACAGTTTTTTTCTACCATATTTTCAACTGACATCTATTGTAATGCATGTAAGAGAAATTGTAGAAACGTAGCACAGACATGGTTAAAGCCAGAATGAAGCTGAGAGCTATTAGTTTGATAGTGGTCACACATTATCAGATTGTACGTTTTACTTTAAAAATCAAACATTCATTTAAATTTAATTCTGGGACTGTGATGGATTACATAATGCAATTTGTGTATGTCTTTGTTTGACTGTAAAGAAGAAAATTTCAATAAAGATTCAAGCATCACAAAAACAAACAAACAGGCTAATAATGTCAACTGATCTATTAAACCACAGCCAACCTTTTGTCAAAGGATTAATCTGTTAGACTCATTACACTTTGTTGTCTCGAGCTGCCATGGAGTCACCACATGCACCTATAATGAACAATTCAGACTGCAGGCAAATTTGATATTTTTTCTGAGATGTGAATTACAGGACTAACTGTCCTTGCAGCAGTTTGTACATTATGTGATCTGCTGACTTCTCACATGTAAACACACACACTGTGTGTTTTCAATACAGAAACGTAACAAAAAAACTCCAGGCTAAACGACAAACTGGATAGGGGGATTAACTCATGATGTTGTCATGGCGGCTATGCTCCATTGCACTTGACAACATTAGGTTACTTAAAGTGCAGCCACCACTGCTAAAAACTGTCTGGTTGTGACTTTGATGTTGTCAGTGTGTTTCACAAATTACATCTGAAACTCATTTGAACTCTCCACATCAAGCATAAAACTAATTTAAGAATCCAGAAAATGTGGTTTAAATCTGATTCATAGTACTTGGGTTGGTTTGCTCATTTTATACAGACTTGATAAATGCAAACCTATTTTAAGCTCCAATGAAATGCCACAAACTGGATTTGAGGTCAGTGTGACGATAACCCTGGAATATCATGCAAGGCAGTTGCAATCGTGGAAGATTATGTAGCATAAGTGTACGTAAACTTTTGTTTCTTTATCCTCTTTTTTTCCTAATACAAACCATTACAGTGCAGTGCTTAAACCGAGATCTTTCACTGACATATTGGCTTTTCAACCTGTTGCTGGGAGAAGAGATTATTAAATACCTAAATTGTGTCTAAACCTGTGAGATACTTGCCTGCAGTATAAGGCCTGACGGGCTGTGTGTTAATTCTCTGGGAGGCTGCTCTCTGTGAGGGGGGGTGGGGCGGTGCAGCCTGCTGCCCTGCACCGGAAGCATCATGCAGACTTTGCATGTGGAGGCCCATAGTTTCCTCGGCTGCTGCTGTTGTTTTCAGGACATCAACCAGCACCTGGCTGAGCTTCTCGTTAGCCTTACGCAACAGGCTTCTGAAAACAAGAGAAAACATGTTGTCAATTCCAAACAAAATTCAAAATCTGAGGTGTAGCACAGAAAGGGAATTCCAGCTGGCTATGATACAGTAACAATTCACTTCATATCACTCACTCATTTGGCTTCAACTGGAAATAAATCATTGAAACATGCAGCATGTTTATCATAAGGGAACAACTTCTCTGTGTTCACAAAGCAGATTTGACTGTTAGACAATTAGTAAGCAGGATGAATGCATTACTACCTTTCAGTGTCCTTATCAGACGACTCTCCATCATCCTGTGATGATGATGATGATGATTTGTGTTCATGAGCTTGCTTTACTCCCGGCCCGCCTGGATCTTCCTCTTCTTCATCTTCCTCCTTCCCACCCTCTTTCTTCTTAATGACCTGGACGGGCAGGAGAGAGAACACAGACAGCAGCCCCGTCATTGCACAGTTGCAGTTGAATAAACAGACCTCTGAAAACTCTCCACAGTAGTGGACAGTGCAGCTGAATGTGGGACTACTAGTAAAAGTGAACTGAAATCAGCCAGACGTGGACACACTGCCCTTTTTACGAGGACACAGACACTCACAAAGACGCACTTCTAACTCCCTTGGAGCCCAGAGAAACACTACTATCTTTGTGCTGCTATGGCAACAGGTGCACCTGAGGCACAGTGACTCCACCTACTGGGGAAACAGCAGAAATGCAGCTCTGCTTCACTCGAGTCTTCACTGTGCAGAGACTGAAGAAGAGCGAGACTGGCACTGCTTTCATTTAAAGGATCCTTTTTTCAGACAGATATGAGTGCACTTGTTTTGAATGACACTGATAGTTTTCCTAATAGACAACATTCAGCACTGACACTTAGTAAGGTGTAAACATTTCTTTCATAGAGAGGCACTGATTCAACTCTGGAGGGAGACACTAAAAAAATATACAAACCAACCCTGATGTCTTGAAGCTTGTTTTGTAAAACTGTAAAGCAAACCTTCACTGTCAGATTTTTTTTTAAAGTAGACCTACTCAATCCATATTTGTCTACATTTGAAAACATTTGAGGTTTTCAATAATAAAGAGATAACGACAGATTCCATTGGCCTTCTGAGCCACTTTAATCGACCATTTTATTTTCTTTATGGATCAACTCCACGGTGTTCAATTTCATAAAATGTCTTGGTGGTGCTCTTTTTTAAGATCATTTTGGAGAATTAAGATGAATGACATATTGCATGTAAACCGGGACAGCTAGGAAAGAAGAAGATTTTTGTCATCATTTAAATGAATCTATTCCAGTAACAGAAGCTTGAGGCCTTTGTTTTACTTAATTATCATAAATGTGAATCACCACCAAGAGTGTGTTGGAGCAACTGATCTGACACAGAAAACTGAACCTGACAGCCACTGCTATCACAAAGTTAAAGCCTAATCATGCAATAAATGGTTAGTGAAAGGCTGGCAGGCCCTGAGATGACCTCCTCAAGGAATGACCACCAAAAAAAAAAAAAAAATCTAAATGAGAAGGATAGATCATGAAAGTATGTACAGAGAGTTTGTTTTGATGGAGGTGGATAACAAATATTCTCCTGTATAATCAACAAATTTATGTGAGAGACACTAAGAAACTGTTGGTCTTTGTGGTCATTGTAAAGAATCTTGATGATGCACCCAAAGTAAAGAGAAGAGTAACTGTCTGCCTCACACATGGCATGATACAACAACAACATAAATGTGGTGTAATGTGGAGGAAAAAACAAAAAACATGAAATATTACTCAAGCACACATGATCACTGATACAATATACAGATTCAGTCTAATCCATGTAACATCTGCACTGCATTGTCAGTGCAGCTAAAAATCAGTGGTGCAGCAGTAATGGATGCTCTTTCGGGAAACAGAAATAATGTCTAGACTGTGGTGAAAGTAAATCATTGGTTGTGACAGCTGTGTTAGCAAGAGACTGACCTGCTCAGGTGCTGTTTCATTTTTCTGCAGCTCCTCCTTTAGCTGTCTAATCTCTGCGTTCCTCTCCTCCAGCTCCTTTTCCAGCCTCTCCCTCTCCACCTCCTCCAGCCAGGCGCCCGGGGTGAGAGAGGCTCTGGGAGTCTGCTCCTCATTCTCCCTCCCCTCCACCTCCTCTTCATCTGGCTGGGTCTGCATGGAGGTGCTTGTCTGGCAGGCACTCTTGCTGATTCGAGCCAGCTCAGTCTGCTGTGCAAACTCCACTGACATCTGAACTATGGCCTGTCAGATAAAAGAGATACAATATTATTGTTTTTAATACCACGATGTGATTTAATGGAGGATCATGTTTCTTATTTTCCAGAATAACTCTGTACATCTTCCTTAATTTTTTACTGTTTTACCACAACTAGGGCTTCAGTTGTTAGTTTGACTATCAACTGCTGATTATTTTCTTAATTAACTGTTAAGTCAGCAAAATGTTGAAAACATCTTTACATGTTTTGCTTTGTCTGACCTACAGAAGCATAAATCTTTATCATTTAAGACATAAATTGTCTTAAATGATAAAACAAATGGTTTATGCATCATTCATATAAATAAAAGAGTAGTCCAGTGCCAACAGTTAAATCCCAAAATGCATGGCCACCTACTTTGGCAACTTCCTCCTCCACTCTCTCCCGGTGTTTTTTCTCCTCCAACACGACCTGCCCCGCAGCCCCGAGGTTCTCAGTAGAGCTTCCAGTGCCGATGATACTGTTCAGATCCTGCTCTTTCTCTCCTCTCCTTCCCTGGTGCTCCTCTCTTCTCTTCTCCTGCTCCTTCTCTTCTCTCAGTCCCCTCAGCTCGCTGCTATGCTGCTCTTTGAGTGCAGCAACTTCTTGGAGATACTTGTGATAGAGCGCTTTCCTCAGTGCCTGCAGCTGTGCTGTCAGGCCCACAGACCTGGTAGACCAACGCAACTCCGCACCTCCCTCTGACAATTCCTCCTCACCCAGGTCCTGTGAAGAGAAGAGGAAACCAGAAAGTAGGAGGAGAGGAAGAGTTATAAAAATTAACCTACCAAAAAAGAGCAGACTGGATTGTTTTAAAATGAGGTAGATAACAAGATATAAAGTTATGGACAATCAAAGTTACTCGAGACTGCTCCTGAAATAAACAGGTCCTCTCCACTGTAGCCAAGCCCCGCCCACCCTTTGACCACTGATAAATACACCATTTTGTTCTAACCGACCTCAGGGATGATAGCGCGATGAAAAGATGTCTTGCATTACATTACAGCAAACATTTTCCCCTAAGACACTACTGCTCTGTCTCATAATGAATCCCTGTCTTGTCTGTTTCACAGTCACTCAGCTTCTTTGATATCACTTGCCTCAAGTCGTCAACATCTCCAAGCTAAACATACAATGTCTTCCAGTGCATCATGCCCATTTTTTTTAGCTCCACTCCAGCTCTCGCTCCTCCTGTGTGTCTCTCAATCTTCCACTGTCTTCCACTCTGATCTCAGCATGAGGATGTCAGACCCTTAAACACATGAGCTGCAGAGTTCGGAGGTTGAAAACTTCAGTAGTAGGGAAGTGGGTGTGACGCGAGTGAGAGATGCCTTAAATGGAGTGCAGTTAATTCACGCGAGACAGAATCCTCCTTTCACGCAGCCGCCAAGACTGGAGTAAGTTGTTTCATGGGTAACACGCATGGGTAACACGCTAGAGTGCCGCGTTATGTAATGTCCAACCCTTTTAATCAGTAGATATAGGTCCGCTCACGATGCTGCTTCTGGAGCAAAGCTGGGGATTCAGGACATGGTTTTGCCTAAAGGCTGCAACTGCCCCCTCCCATCCACCCTGACTGTCATAGCTCCTTAATGCATGTACACATTTCAGCTCATGGTAAGATGTAATGCATGTGACATAGGAGATTTAGATGAGGGCAAAAAGTAGGAGCCAAACCTTTAATTCCTCGCTGTGCTCCTCCATCCCCTCAGAGCTGGACTCTGGGACTGTGGACTGGCTGAAAGACAAAAAGGAAACGCAACGTCAAAATCAATTGCCCTCTTTTCTTCCTTCTCTTTAAAGAATATTTCCTAGTACTCAGAATTATTTCATCACATACTGGAGGAAACAGTGAGTGTAAATTCTGCTATCAAAAGGACCATGAACCAGTTTACTAGGGGAACAGTCTCTGACATTACTGACCACGAATGCATCCCTGATTGCAATTATCAACAAATTCTACAGCAATATGATTAATGAAACTCTCTCACCTACTCTCATATGATTCAAGCTTACAGACTCTACAACTGTGACCATTTAAATCTAAATATTTCTCTATGATAAGATTTGAAAATTCATAAATTGTGCTTTAAAGCAAAGTCAAAATATTAGAAATGCAAATTGAATTTGTTATGAAATCATATACTTTCAAAAAATGTCTAAAGTAAAAAAAAAGAAAAGAAGTGATGACGTAATTTGGGCTGCAACTGACGATTATTTGCATGATCAGATATTCTACTGATTAGTTTCTTGATTAATGGTTCAACCATGTAAATGAAATATTTGTTTTGTTCAACAACTTCTCCAAAGCTCATGTAAGTGAACATACATTTTACATGACACCGAATATGCATATACAGTGTCTGGATATATGAGAATAGACTCCATGTATTACTGTACTATTACTGCACTGCCTTTGAATCTTTTTCTTGTTAACAGCCAGAGTTATAAAGAAAGGTTTAATGAAAACCACAGTAGTAAGTGTACCTACAATATCAAACAGTGGAGGGCAGCAGCATCTCAGTTTTCACTGTAATAGTTGGACTCATCTGATATTCATGCACACAGGTTATTCTGTGTGGATTAATAATGAGTCTATCAGAGATGCAACTGGTTTAGTAAAAACTTTGGCTTACACCTTGTTCTGTGTCATTAGCAGTTCAAACACAGGGAAATGTCCCATATGATGAGCCATGTGTGACACAAAGACCTATTCTGTAGACTTAACATGAAAATATTTATATGGCATCATACAGACTTCTGATTCTGCTATTTCAGTATGAACCTTAAATTTAACAAGAGACTAATTGTTTTTCCTAATGACTGCTTCATTCATCTTGTCTGTAGTTCAGTGAAGGCATCTAGAGTGACTGAAAGGTGCTTTTATAGGTAAGTAGGCTACCAAAATGCAGGAATAACGTGTTAAACAACTTATACTGAATATTTCATTAGTTGTTGTCAATGTAACTGGGTCAGGGAGCTTCCACATGCAAAACAGCATGTGCAGACCTGCTTACACAAGAAGTTATCTGGAGGAGATCATGTTGCTAAGTCTGCTCAGACTCTTCTAATACATGCTCTGTAAATCAACCAAGTGAACAACTATTAATATGAAATCTAATTTAAACTTGACTAACAGCATGGATGTATTACAAATATAAAAGCTACACATTTGTCTATTATTATGTGTCATGATTTTATGTCACACATATCACAGAGATGAGAATTTTGAAACTAAAATGTAAATGAGTTGAGTTTAAAAAGTGTTATAATGTTTGATTATATGTTTCCTTATTTCTTAATTATTATCTGTGTATGGGGACTTTGCTGCACAAATTTGTCATGTTGTCATCACCTGTAGTTCGTCTCAGAGCCTGTGAGCTCCTGCAGTCGCTGCTGCAGCATGAAGAGCTCAGTAGCATAACGCTCCTCTGTCTCCGTGGCCTGCTGCTGGTAGTGAGCTCTGAGATGCTCCATCTCTTGTCTGTGACTCTCCTCCAGCTGCAGCTGCTTCTCCTGAGCCTCACCCTTCATCCTCTGTAACTCCTCAGCTAGGGAGGGAGATGGTGCACCAGGCCGCTCCTCTGAATCTGATCCGACACACAGGTGAAATGTCATATTTACAAACTGGATCATTTTAAGATTAGAAACTATTAGATGAAAAATTAATAACTTTGTAAATAATTTGTAATTTCACAACTGTTTTCCCTACCACCTTTTGATTTTTCATGAGTGGGTTTTCCTCCAGGTTTACCTTTGCTCAAGCTGGCAACCTGCATACACAGGTCAGAGATCTCCTCCTCGCTGCTCCTCTTCAGTTCGTCGTACTCCATCTGCAGCGCCATCATCTGGGACACAAACAGAACAGTTAGTTTGTCTCTGTTAATACTATCTTCCATCTCTCTGTTTATTAAACAGATTCAGTCAACATATCTTACTTTGCTTCCATCAGCTGTCAGCAGAGCCTGGAGCTGTGACAGTCTCTGATGTTCCTGCTCGATCCGTTCCCTTACCTGCTGGAGATTTCTGTATAGCTCTACAAAAAGAGAAGGTAATGTCTGTAATTTCAGCCAACCCACATACAGTGGGTTGGCTGAAATTTGTACATGTACAAATATGTTGCTGGATTGTGAATATACAGAGTTATGGTACACATGTAATGTGAGTATATGGATATTTAGACATTTCATACCCCCTCACAGTGTTGCACTCACTTGAAGCACAGACTCTAGTGTCCACTGTGCTTCATTTTTTTTAATGTTTTAGATATAAAAAAATGTACCTCTGGCTTCCAGTACAGTAAAAGTGGATTCACTAGTGTCTGGTCGGTCCTCTGAAGGAGGTAGCTGGCCCACATCAACACTCTCCAAAAAGTCTTCACCAAACATCTTTTGAAAAGACTGAAAGAGACATGGTTACATAGTTTGGTGATGTGGAAACACGTTCATGAAATAAATGAAATCCATTGAGAAAACTATGGTGTTTGTATTCAGTAATTACCAGAATGATCTCACTGCATTCTTCTGACACAGCTTGTACTATGCTCTGATATTTGAAGACCTTTGGCTTATCTGTTAAAAGAAAGGAAAAAAATAGACATATTTAAATGTGTATTTTAAATGTTTCGTCTTTGACAAACAACACAGTCATTCATAACAAGCAACATTTCTAGATATATCAGCCAACCGGAATCCTGCTTTGTTTTGATCCCTCATGAATGATGGATCAGTGCTCCTGAGGGCACTGCTGCTTTTTTATTAACACAGACCAACACAATGGCAAACAACTACACATCTGCTCACCCAGGTCACTGTGATCTCCCTGCTTTTGCAGTTTCAGTGAGTGTGCGCGGGCGTCCGTCTCCTCTTGAAGTAGCTCGAACTGGGCAGCATGGATCTGAGACAGGCTGAGGCGCTGGGCCTCCATCTGCAGCCTGCAGTCCCCCTTAACACAGGAAGACACCATCACATTAACAGAGCTGATAATGTAAATGGGAACATTCTCATGTTATGTATATAATGTGATTTTATATTTGAGCGTTTGGCTAAGTGTATCTGTAAAAGTGATCAACAAGACAAGTGTGAATGGCAAAAAGAACATGCTGCTGACACTGAAGAGTCATAGATATCACTTATAATTGATTACAAATTCAATTTACATATCCTAATCAGAGGCCAAATGATTAAATAACATAATCCTGTTCAACAGCAGAGTAGTGGCACAAGCCATCTGTTTCCAGGATGAGCAATCTGCTATTATCACTTCTATAAATAAGAACAAAAGGCACACGTTGAGGCCCCTTTCTCTAATTATGCATTATGCATCAGCACAGATTCGTTCGGGTTACTCAATTATGAAATTACAAATCTGTTACCTTTGATGTCACATGTTTTTAAAGTGCACTCTACATTTCAATTAGGCTGTATTTAAACTGCTTTGTTATGATACAATATCTCCATCCATGCCACATCTGACGGTGTGGTGAAGAGAAGCCTTTCAAAGCTGTGGCCACTTGGATGCTGCTGCTTAAAAACATGCAGATAACAAGCAGATTGCAGCTGTGTTATGATGAGCAGCTGCTACACACTTACGCACTAGAAACAAAAACAGAATTACTTTGATGAAGAAAATTACTAAAAATTAAGTTTTCACAGGTGCTGTTCTGTCTTTCTCCGGTGAAGTCTAAATATGAGTTGCTCTGGATAAAATAAAATTAAAAAACACAAAACATTTAATGTATAGTGTGTTCACCAGAGGGTTTTAGATTTCACAAGCATGTTTTGGTACAGCAGCTTCTTCACTGTAATCTCATGGATTTCTTTGTTTCCTTTCCTTCATGTCAAACTGTTCACTCAGTCCTGCTCTCTTCTAAAGACACTCGACTGGCTGTGACTGTTTTGAGATCTCTAATACAACTTGTGACAGTGCTCAACAGTTGAGCTGTTTGTTTTACTTTTGTGTGATTTGAGATGGATACCAGATAGCCAAACATGCCAGTTTTGGGACATTTTGGTTGCAAATGATGAAATCTCTTTAAAATACCTCCTCTTTATCAGGTCGACGCGAGCATTTTCTGAGGAATTAGCACAGTTAAGAAAAGGAGAGCTCTTTTGTGAAGACCACACACAATATATTTAAGATATCATTTTGAGGCCAACTGTATTTCTCCTGAGCGAGAACCTATTTATTGACCTTTATACTGTATGATGTGCTGCATCAAAGCAACTACTGACGCTGCAAAGCAAAGGGCAGGATGTGAGCTTAAGTGGCATTTACATGCTCAGTGGTCTCCTCTCCTTCCTGCTCTGCTCCAGGACACACGACTGGCTCCGTGTGGTGGCTGCCCATCCCATGTCTGCTCACCTGCATAAGCAAACATGGAGAAAAATATCATAGACTTTTGAAAATTTTCTGTAAAATCATTCCAGTACAGGTGCAGACAAATACGACAACAATGGACAGAAAGACAAGATGAGCCGTTATGAATCACTTCCTGAGAGGGAAAAGAGATGAGGAGAACAACTCTGACTGCAGAATTCAAATTATCTGTAAAATTATCTGCTATATGAAAAAAGGATTCTGAAATTAAACTCTTTCACCCTGATGAATTACTTCAGTGTTGCTTATAAAGCCATCATTTCAGCTTTACACAGAACTGGTCATTGTGTGAGTGACTATAAACAGAAGTTGATTTAAAAAAAACAAAAAAAAAGTTCTCATGTTGCCTTTACAAATGTAGAACATCTTACACTGAGCATTAAAGACATATAAGCCACTGAACGACAACAGCAAACATCTGAAGACTTCCAAATGAGCATCTTAGTTGATTCTGGTCAAAGACATAGACAAAATAAAATCCTGGACATTATGTAGTGTTCCAACCCAGGAGGTGACAAACAAACAATGAACCACAGGTGTGAGATGGCAGACAGACACTGTATAGTATCTTTTGCTTGGTGTAACTGAGACATAGACACACACAAGTGACCGGGGTAAAATGGCTTCTCACCTTAAACCCTTCACTCCCTGCAGGATGGAAAGAAACTAGAATGTACACATTTCTACACAACGGCAACGATTCACAACTAACAGAAGATTTTGGGGGATTGTATCCTCCTCCTTTTCTTTTTATTTTCAGTCCTTTGTAAAAAAAACACCGTCAACATTCAAACTGAGGACGAGCAGCATCGAACAAAAGCAGAACAATGCATATTGCATAATGCCCCTTTAAAAGTAGAAATGAGCAGAATATTGATAGTCTTCATACTTCACCAATACACGCAGGCTGCACTGTGTGTGCAGTTTCTCTTTTGGATGACTCTCATCTGTGCTGCATGAACTTAAACACAAATATGCCTCTCTATTAAAACAGCAGTCTGACTGTGTTGCTGCATTTGAGAGCAAACCTGCACACACTCGGGCAATTTGCAATCATGACTGTTTGTCACTAGAGAGAAAACATGTCAGTGCTGAAATGCCTCAGTCATATTCTCTTTCAGTGTTAAAGCCTCATCTGGCTGTGAATGCGGCACACGCATTTCTGATGAGGCTAATAACAATAGCAGACATCACAGCATTAACTGTGCATGTGATACATGCAATTTGAACTGCGTTTTCCTCTGACAAGCACGGTTTTTGAAGAGCCCTTGGATCAATCGAAACATGTAATTTCATTAGACTTGAAAAAGGCAGAGAAAAGATGGCCATTTGAGTGAAGAGTGGTGTAGTAGATGCATGTGAGTGCCTACCTGTTTGTTGGTGTGGTCTCCGTCTCCCTGGTACCCGTCAGTGGAGTCCTCCTTACTGGCCCTCTCCTGTGAACATGACATAACCTGGCTCTCCATCTGAGGCTGCATCTCCTGCTCTGCGGCACTTGTAGCTCTCTCTTCCTCTGCCACTGCCTCCTCTTCCTCCTCCCTTTGCTTTTCTTCTCTGCTGTCTGTCAGAGAAGTGCCCAGTCTGCGCTCCTGCTTCGACCTCTGCCGTCTCTTGCGCCTGCTTGACCCTGAGGTGGTGGACTTTTGTGGGGAGGATCGTCCTTCAACAGGTCCCTCCCCTGTGGACTGGAGTGCTGCTGGAATCGGAGTCTGTGAAAGCCTCTGAAGCTCCAGGGTCTGCCGGATGCCGTCTCGCTCGGCTTCAGCTGTCCGTAAGAGAGACTGCAGAGCCTTTATCTCCTCTTGCAGAGATTGAATCTGAGGGTGATCCTCAAGAGAACAAACTGGTTCAACAGCTTGCTCTTCCTCCTGGAGCTTAGCTTTTCTCTGGGCATCCTGCAACCTCGTTTGCTCTCTGATCATCTCCTGTTTCTTCTCCAGTTCTTTCCCTAGGCTTTCATTTTGGGCAATGACCTCTGCGTTTTCTTTTTTCACTTCGACCAGCTTTTCTTCCAGCTGTCCCAGTTTGCTCTCTGTGAACATCAGTTGCTCTGTAACTTCAGAAAGCCTCCCAGCCAGGCTTTCCTTCTCATTCAAGGTAACATTTAGTTTCTCCATTAGCTCAGTAGTATCTTTTTCTATAACAGCTTTACTATCTGTAGTTGTGTCCTCCATTTTGATATCTCTGCTGTCCTCCTCCAGCTCCCGGATCTGTGACTGAAGGCTAGCAATTTTCGCCTCAAACTCAAGTGACTCCTTCAGCGTCCTCTCCTCTAGCTGTGTCTTCGCCTCGATGAGACACATGTACTCTTCCTTCAGCTCCTGATAATTCACTTCAAAATTCTTTTCAGCAAAAGAGAAAGTAGTCCTCTGCTTTTCAATTTCCTCTCTAAGCTCATCCACTTGTTGCTGTATTTGATTCTTCTCTGCTGTGACTGCCTCAATTCCAAACGTTTTTGATTCTAACTCTTCCTTTAAACCATCATTTGATTCTATTAATGTCTTCTTTTCTAATTCTTGCTCTTTGCACTGGCTCTCCCAATTCATTTCTTTGTCTTTCGTCTGTTTTTCAAGCGCTTCTGTCTTCTCAAGTAATGCCTGAATTTCCTTTTCCATCCTAACTCGTTCTTCTCCGCCCTTTCTAAGTTCCTCGAGCTCCACCTGAAGCTCTTGCAGCTGCTCGACGAGATCGTCAGCTTTGGAGCTGTGCAAAGCGAGGTTTAGATCTTCTTTCAGGCCAAGAACCTGGTGCAAGAGCTCTTCTCGCTCTGTGGAAAAAGTCGCCTTCTCCTCTCGTAACACATGCAGTTCTTTTTCGTAACAAATGCGCAGTTCGTCCAGTGCTGTCTCGTGTTTGCTAGCAGCTTCGTTGAGGAGGTTTTCTGTGTTCAAGAAATTCTCCCTCTGCAATTCTTCCCGCAGAGCAGTGAGCTCTTCTTCATGGCTAAACAGAAGCTGGGTCCTCAGTCGTTCCAGCTCTGCTTCCTGTGACTCTGCCATGCGATCCAGCACAGCATCTTTCTCCCTTTCTAGCATCTCCAACTTGATCTTGCAGTTGGTAAGTTCTGATTCGTGTTTTGTTTCTGCCTCTTGTGCAGAATCCTGAGCAGCAGCCAATTCGCTCTTCAGATTGTCAATTGTCTCCTGGAGGCGCTGCAGTTCACCTTGTTGGTTTTCCTGAGAGATAAGACTGTGGGAGACCAGCTCCACCTTTTCTTTAGCAGAACGAAGATCTTGAAGAAGATCTTCGACTTTAACCTGCAGGTCCATCTTTTCCTGGGCGACTTGTCTTAGCTCATGTACGGTTTTATCTTGCATTGCTTGGGATTGCTCTAATGTCTCTTGCATCTCCTTGATCTTAGCATTGAGACTGTCCACCTCAACAGTAGAGCTGTGAGACAGTTGTGCTTTGAGATGCTCGATCTCAGCACTGTGCTGCTCAGTCATTTGCTCCACTTTGGATGCATGTTGAAAATTGAGCTCCTGCTTCATCTGGACAATTTGCTGGCCGTACATCTCATCCAGCTCTGCCCTGAGAAGTTCCAGCTTCCTCTCAGTCTCATCCTGCATTTTTTGGATGGTTTCACTCTCAGATAAGCTGCCCTGGTGACAGCGTTTCTGCAGGTCCTCCACTGTGCCCATAAGTTGCATGATTTCATTAGAGGACATTCGCTCTTTTTGCCTAGAGGTTGTGAGTTCACCTTTACAGCTTTCTAACTCTACTCTCTCCTTCACTAGTTCTAATTTATAACTCTCAATTTCACTTTTAGAGCTTTCTAAATCAGACTTAGCGCTTTCTAAATCATCCAGGCATCTTTCAAGTTCTGATTCTCTTGCAGCCATTCGCTGCTGGAGGTCACGCAGGCGTTTTTCAGAAGACTCAAGCTCATCCTCGAGCTGTGTGACAGAACAGTCCCTTTCTGAAATGAGTCTTTCTTTCTCTGCTATGACAAAGTCTTTGTCGTCCGATTGAGGAATAATATTGTCGTCTGTAGTCCTTCCAACATGAAGTTCCTCTCTTAGGAGGGTCAAAGACCGCTCATGTTCTGTGATTATTGCAGTTTGCTCTGAAATTACCACGGTTTTCTCTCTCAGTGTTTGTGCTAAAGACTGCTCAGTTGTCCTTAAATCCATCAGTGACTGCTTCTGAGTTGCAATGACTTTTTCTTGTTCTGCAATCAGCAGGTCCTTTTCATTTATCCTTTGTGTAAATGACTCCTCTGATGTCCTCTGCAACTACAATGGAACCAAAAGGTAACATTCAGAACATGACCGTGACCACTTGAATTGAACAAAACATATCTGTGACAATCTAATGTTAACACACTGGGCGACTTCTCACCATCTCCATCTCGCTGAGTGTGTGCTGGAGCTGGCTGATGTGCTCCTGCTGTTCACTGCTCCCGTCCTGGTGCTTTCTGACCTCCGTGTTCATTTCCTCCAGCTGCTGTTGGTACTGGACAAGCTGCTGCCTGGCCTGCAGAAGATCAGCTGCTGTGCTGCTGTGGCTGGTATTCCTCAGTGTCTCGCCTGCCTGCAGCTGTGATTATTAGTCAGAATGGAGCATAGTAAGGATACCAAGAAATAAAGGAAAAACATTTTTACTTCTTGTTAATATTGTGTACAGGCTCACGCCCCCACACATATTAATTAGTAATTAGACAGAAAAAGACCCTTCCCACCTGTTGGAACTGAATATGTAGTTTTTGGCTTTGTTCTGTCAGCTCCAGGAATTCTTTCATGATCTCGTCTTTCTCTTCTCGGGCCTGCTGAAGGTTAGCTGTGAGCTGGGTGATGATGCCATCTCTGTGCTTCAGGGCAGCTTCAAAGTCCTGCAGCTGTGAAAGTATAATGTAAATGTGAAGGAGAAATGCTAAAGCTGTGTTGATCTATAATGCAGCAAACATGAAATATCTACCTGCTGCACACCCTCAGAGCCAAAAGCAGCCCTGATTTCCTCAAGCTCTCGACTGAGCTCCTCCACTGCCTGCGTCTTGGCAGCGAGTGCGTCCTCCATATCCTGCATCGTACCTCCCTTTGTCACCTGTTGCAGAGGCTCCACTTCCTCCTGAATTGCAGAGTAACAGTCAGAGGTGGCGCAGCATTTTCAAGGAACCAAGATTTCAGGAGGTTTCAGGAGTGAGTTCAGCACTTAGTCACCACCCCACAGCAACAGCAGTTAGTTACAAGAGCCAGAAGCCACATGAAGGAATGTGTAGGAAAGTAGGATGAGTACATATGTATATGTTATATCATCAACTTTTTTGTTTTGTTTTGTTTTGTTGCAGGTACTCACTGTGGCCAAAAACAACTTTACAGATATTGGTGAAAATGCAGTGCTGATGCTGATAACTCAAAACCTTTTAGTACAGTCTGCCATTGATGTTATGTTATTCCCTAGAAATCCTGCCATTCAAACAAAGTAATTCAATTTACTTAAAACCTTTAAAATCCTGGCAAGTGAAGTTGTTCATCTGGTTGAATCTCTATTTCTTTTTACATGTTTTTATCCTTTCCCATGTTTTTTTTTTTGAATTGTGGAGTAGGGTTTGAAGAATTGGAGTGAGATAATATTTTTGTGGTTTCTTGCAGTAACTCATGGGAAATCAGAGACAAAGATTTCTTTCTTGCAAGAAAGAACCATAAAATCCTGCTCTTAATAAAAATACACTTTTTATTGGACTGTAACCTCAACACAGGAAAGCCTTTGTTCCAAGTTCACCATTTCCAACTATGGCTGTAATTACATCCCTGAGATTTCCTTTCGCTAACATGAGAACGCAAAACAGTATCTGTCCAGACTCAATGTTGCTAACCTGCAAAAATCAATAAATATTGAAAGGGGGGCAGAAATGCTGTAACGCTGTATCACACATGGGAAATAATTATTCAGTTTCATCTCACACAAAGAAACAAAAACTAATGCATTAATTTCATTTGAATAATAAATTAAGTAAAAAAAACTTTACACTGAGTTATGGTGGCAGTCGTATATTTTGAGTTCTATGGATCAGATCTTATTTGGTTAATCCTCTAATACTCGTTCCTAAACCTCACTGTCATCCTCTGTTCAAATATCACCTCAGTGAATCTAAAGAGAACGAGTCTTTGTGTAACATCCTCTCTCCTTCAAGCACTTCACTGTCCTCTCTCCCTCCTTCACTTCCATCACTCAGCCTACTTCACCTCACCCTCCTTTAGCTTCCAGAGATAATTTACACCTTTAAAATGTCACAAAGCCCTGTTAAAACCTAAACCTCTGATCCATTTCTGCTTCAAAAATGAGAATTTTCCAGATATCAACATTTTTTTCCTCTTTCCTTTCCCCACACCATATATTTCCAATACATAACATGTACAGAATGGAGGTATATAGTCAAGTTAATTGCAGCATAAAACAGGCATGGTTAGTGAGTTACAGAAAAATTTTGCACACGACTAAAATGTTAAGCAAGCAGTGAGTCAAATCCAGCAGTCAGAGGGTTTTTCTAGCGGAGCCAAAAGCAGAGCTGCTTGATCGGATTACTATACCCAGATAAAATCCTTCGAAGACATCATTAGATTCTCTGTCATCACATCATGGCACCCATTTACCTGTTAATTCACAATGCTGTCAGTGAGAATTTAAGGTCTGGAAACTGCAATAATTTCAGAAATTGTCCCAGGGCAGATTGGTACCAAGTCTGTTGATTTGCATGATTCATTTTAAATGTTGGTTTTACTGAGAGTATAGAATCACATCAGTTATATTTATGATGGTATTTTCATCCCATTGATGTTTTACATTTTCTTACTTAAACAACCTTTTCAAACTTTCAGTGTCAAGTGTCATAAACATCAGCAATTAAGGAAGAACAGTTTTAGGAATTTCAGATTTATGCTGCTTTTGAATTTTACTGTTACCAACATCAACTGTTTCATGTGACTGGCTCACGGTCAGCGTGGGGAGTGCACAGCAGCCAGCGGGGACACAGTTGAGGAACAGGTAAAGTTATTTATGCACCAAATACAAATTCTACCAGCACATGACCCCGTTATCGCCTGTTGAGTAGCTGACTCAGGGGATAGCGATGATGAGATAAGCCATGAAACTGACTGACTGCAGTGACCGGCTTCCTTCCACTCAGGAAAACAGCAGGAACACGCTGACAAACTACTTAACAAGCTATGTGTAAATAACAAAAAAATGTGACAGCCAAGGGCCGGTAATTAGCCACACGTTAAAGCTTCTTCAGTCCACGACACTCTGTAAACCACATTCTGTGGCAGTCCGGTTTCACACAGTCCCATCGGTAGCTTCATAATAAGGATTTTCCAAAACAGAAAGTGAGCCACAGCCCATAAATCCCCCTCTGACACACACAGCTACATTAGCAGTCTTAGTAAAGGTAAAGGTGCTTCGTGTGCACAAATGTAAACTTGGTAGTGTGAAAAACAATATGAGTTACCATGAAACTGGAGAAATTATAAATATTCTGAGAGTGGTCTCACCTCTGAGGAGTAATCTTCAGCAGTAGTGGACACTTCACTCTCCGGCTGCAACAGAAAAAAGTAAAGCAATTTAATCTATACTGTGCATTAAAAAAAAACTAGGAGATGATTAGAAGAGATTTCTTTCATAATACAACACAAGTTAGTCATCATCACATCAATCACAAATAAACAGCTGAAAATAGTTTCTAAGCAGTTGGGGTCTTTTATTGTGAAATGGAGAAAGGTCCAGATATCTTTAAATGCAATATAAAATGCACATACTAAAATGTTCAGTCTACTTCAGAAGGCACTCTGAATTCAAATGTGGGTCTAACCTACTTCTGCCACACAGCTCCGTTTGCACTCCCACAGACTGATGACGGCCATCCTTGAAATCTATTTTCGGGTCATTTCTTAGATCATAAATTGAAAGAGTGTGCGGGCCGGAACGGAGGAGAAACAAGGTTTGATTGACTTGTGGAACTTAAACGTTTCTTCAAACTATTTAGCAAGTTCTAAGTCTAGTTCTGTGAGAGGACTCTGTATTGGCTCTGATAGTCTGATCCAGTTCCCAGTCACTGAAATACTGAGATTTATGAAGTTTGGAGGGGATAAAATGAATGATCAGATTGCTTAGTATTTCTTTACTGATTCTGCTCCTCTCCTTCTCAGTCAACTGTCAACCTATTGAAGCTGTAACTAGTTTAACCTTTAGTTATGGTAAATATTGAAACAGAAGCTGATTAGTATTTTGTTAAGAGATTTGAAAAGATTCAGATTCATTTAGTTCATTAGATACTGGATCTAAATGAGATAAATGCTACTGAACCCTGTCTCTAGTATAATTGCATTTTGTTTTAACCTCTGTCAAACTTGTTGGGAATTTTACTTGCAAATGCTGACGTCTAGCAGGCATGAATGAGTCAACGCTGTTGTACTTTCAATTCTTATCTCTTTCAAGATGCCTGTGAAAGACTGTATTGACAGTATGGAAAACTTTGATCCTGTTGTGTTTCCACAGCAACCTGTTCGTGCTCACAGGAAGCAGCAGAGAGCTGAGCACCGTGACCATATTGTCTGGGATAGGAGCAAAAGAACAGTTAGGAAAAAAATTACAAAGACGCAGGGGAGACTAAGCCTTTAATTTTAAGTGTTAAACTACCTATTCACATAAATAATTCACACATGCTGGTTTGTATGGTCTCTTAAAACTCATAACTTTCATTTTTTATTGATGCATAACGAGTCGTATCCATGCGTCAGAAAAACACGGCGTCTCCCACAGCCTTTTGTCACACAGCGGACGAGGCTCGGTTCCAAGGTAAAAGGGAAAAAAAAAAAACACCTTGGAGAACCTTAGGGTCTGCTGAAAGGTTTTGCAAGGCCACAGGAATTGGTTGTGCAGATCGACACATCTCAGCCTGTTTAAAGGCAATTGTCTGTTTCCATGGTGACCGGTAGTTTTGTGGGCATGTACTGCATCAGATGTACAGTGGGTTCAGGGAGAGAAAGGCTGCACACTGCCAATAAAAGAGACTGAGAGGGCTCAAACGATTATTAAAAAAAATGTGTAAGGGCCCTCGGGTCTCGCTTTTAGATGGCGGATGTTCGACTGGATAATGTAACTGCCTGAATGTTTATTTATCAGAATCATTATAGAGCATGAATGTTCAGGCTCCAGCTTTTCAGTTTATCTACTGAATTCATTACAGGTTTGAAGGTAGTGCATGTTTGCAAAGCCCACAGACCAAATAGGAATCAGAATTTCAAAGAAACATAAATTTGAACGAATGCTTTTCAAATCACAAAAAGCAGGTCTTAGGGAGAGATGCAGCAGCATTTCTGAACATGAAATTCACAGAATGCAGTGTTAAAACTTTTTGGCCTTGTTTCACTGGGCATTGTGGATGAAAGTATCCATCAATGATGTATTATGCAAAAGGAGAAAAAAGTAAGATGCTACAAGTTCAACCAAATTCCCAGAGCCACCAAAACTTTAGAACAAGTTTTCACCCAACAATGCTGCATGTAAAAAAAGGTCCAAAGTATCTCTTCTGGAGTCTGGCTCAAGTACCTATCAAAATTTAACTTGAGTTTTATAACTCTCTTTCTTAACTCTAAATATGCTTATTGCAGATGTTGTATTGATGTATGTGTTAGTTGACTCAGACCATACAGCGTGGGTATCATATGTTACTGACCAAATGAAAGGGATATTTATCAAAATCAATCTGTATGTTGTGAGTGTAAAAGCTTAATATTGGTGGTGATGTTGTGCACTCATGCAAAATATATGACAGTC
>OMNW01009712.1:29610-39771 GCA_900303245.1 Selene dorsalis | reverse complement strand
CCCCCCGATTCGATGTGACCTGGAGTTTTTCATGACCTAAACATCCAACATGGCGCTTGTCATTGGCTGCAGCTCCGTGACCTGTTTGCCGTTGTTAATTGAGAGCATGTTCCGCTCTAATGTGGATAAAATGTGAGAACACTGCTTTCTTCCACTCAGGCATTTCATTCACACCGAGCTGCAGCTTTTTCACCATAATGGAGCTTTTCAAACAGCCTCCCCCCGTGAGCGCATCCATCAACGACACTCAACGACAGTCCCACCTTGTTCAATAGCTTCGGCTGCGGCCACACCACCGTGCCTGCCTTTGTTTTAAAAAGGCTTCGACCCTTTGGACACCAAAGGAAGGTAAATTGTGTTGCATTGTTCTTCGACATAGAAAGTCGCCATCTTGAACGGTATTACACCTTAAAGAATATGATGAACCATAACTACCCGCTGCAGTGTTTTTGAGCAAGGCCTTGACTCACAGTTACGACAGAAGCAGGGAGCTGCCAAAAACCTGCTGACTCTGAATTTCCTGCATGAAAACAAGAGGGAAATGGTTAACTGGAGGCGTAAAATAGAGCTTTAAATTTAGAAAAATTCAGCTGAAAACAAGGTCTTTGGTTTGTGTGATGTTTTTCAAGACAAAGCCATTTTTGACTTTTGTGGTCTAGGCAGAAATAAAATCCACCTTCTGCTTTCAGTGGTGTGCTTAGATGTGTATCTGTAATAACAAAGAAAAACTCTTTGTTTATCTTACACCTTTCAACATATTGGGCCAGATTTTATTCCCTTCAGTGTGTCCAGAGTCAACAGTGTTTTCAGCACCTTTCAATCAAACACAACTGCGATGTCAAATACAGCGGTTCGCTCATGGAGGGAAGGGAAGGAGGATTTCCTTTTGGTCTGTGGTTAACACTTGTACTCACCAGAACTTTGACATTTACGAGACACCAAATCTGATTTCTGTCTCTCGGTCGTGTACGGTTTGATGTTCGGAAAATGAACTCGACTAACAGTTGTTCCCGTCGCGGCGAGTTCCCGACCTAACATCCAATAATTCTCCCTGCCGTTCAACTCTTCACCTGAGCTTCACCCAGGCGGAGGATCTCTCCTGGGTGCTTGCGGGCTGTCAGCGCACAGACCAAAGGCCCCGGAGCGCTAAAGCTTAACCGCAGAGCCGCAGACGCACTCACAGACTATTATATGAACATTAAGGAATATATGGGAAGAGAAGGATGCACAAGAATAAAAAGAGCCAGACTCAGACTCAGACCAAAGGGGTTGTGGGTAAAAGGACACAAAAGGATGTGAAGAGTCACAGAGAGTGGAAAAAAGAAGTCGTCCTTCTTTCATCTCACACAGAGATGTATAGGAACAAGATGAGAAGATGAAACCACACATGAAAAGATCCACGTGGAGACAAAAGAGCTTTAGGTGAGAGAGGGTTCACACACACACACACACACACACACACACACACACACTCACACCTGTTTACCCACCACACCCTCGACCACTGTAAGAGACACACCTGTGCATCCACTGAAACACACACACACACACACCTTTGATGGTGCTGATGACCTGGTCCAGGTGTTTGGAGTCATTGCGATCTGGTCGACAGCTCGGGCTGATCTCCAGCGAGTAGTCGGGTCCGTACTCTGTGAAAAACTGAACACACACACAGAGACACAACAACATGTCAATCAGTGTGACAAATCAAGACGCAGTGATTACAAAGTGACGTTTTCTTTTCTCTGTCTCTTCGTCACAGTCGAACTTTAATCCCTCACATCTGCACACAGCCGCTGCTGCAGCCCAGCGCCAAAGTACATTTTCTCCTCTTTCTGGCGTCTATAAAGAATGCAGCTGCTTTCCTGGAAAAATTTCGGGCTCCGTTTGGACTTTGAAGAACTGGACTGTGAAACTGACTGGTGATGAATATTTACACAGGCTTTCAGGGATCACTTTTAAAAAAAGAAGGAAATATATCCACAACAGTGAAAAACATCAAAGACAACCTTTGAAATATTGAGCAACAACCGCCCCCCCCTCCTCAATCAACATGTCCACTTTTCATCCTTCTTCGTTGCTTTTATAGATTTATGCACCCGCATTTTGCATCGTATCAATATCAATCAACTTAATTTACTTATTTACAAAATATAAGGCACACAACTAGTAGTAATGGTATTTTTTTCTCAACACAAGATAGAGAGTGTAGAGCCATGTTAACGCTTCTGTGACTGAGCTATGTGCTAACATTAGCATGCTAACATGCTCATAATGGGAACGTTAACATATGATGCTAACATATAATATTCAATTTCTTCTTTTTTAGCTTCTTAACAAGTTCCAATCGCCACTAGACACAAATGTCTTTAGTTGTGCATGTAGTCATGAAACAAATTCAGATTTTGATCCAGTGGTGGTGCTCGATGGGATGAAGACCGAAGAGGAGATTTATGGATGTAGTGAAAGAGGACATGACGTCAGTTGAGAGAAGAGGAAGCAGAGGACAGGGTAAGACGGAAGCAGACGATTTGCTGTGGCGACCCCTGAAGGGAACAACCGAAAGGTAAAGAAGAAGAATTGGCACTAGATGGGGTCACCAAAGTCACAACAGTTCATCCTGTGGGCAACATGAATATTTATGCCAAATTTTTACCGAAGACATTTCAATTGAAACCTCAAATACTAAGAATGGTGATGCTCAAGGAAAAGTCAGGAGAACACTGATCTCATTAGGATTCATCCTCTGGGGACCATGAACATCTGTCATCAATTTCATGTCAGCCCATCAAAAATCTGCTGAAATACATCAGTCTTGCTTGACTGAAGGGGCGGACAGACCAACAATGGCATTTCAAGAGCTAAAACACACATGTAAAAAGAAAAACAATAAGGGTTTTCAGATGGACACATGTTCCTTATATTTCCAGAGCTCCGTGTGTTGTCTAGGAGCTGCATTAACACAAATAAATGTATGAGGCTGTCTCGCCTGGTTGACGTACAGAAAGAAAATGTAATGCAGAGCACAGAAGAGGAACCACAAGTCAGTCAAACGTCCCACCGAGGCAGACAGGGCTGCACCCACATGAGCAAAATAAAAAGGGTCTGAGATGATTTCAGCAAATACCAAAGGCTCCTGGCATTTCAAGCAGAGTCAGGCCGATTCCATGAAAACAGAACCAGCCAACACGAAAAAAAAAAAAAAAAAAAAAGAAAAACAGGTGGAAATCCAGAGAGTGGGTTCAACCAGAAGTTAAAAACAGAGCAAGTCAGTTGAAAAAATGCATTTCCAGGGAATTCGCCGGGCCGTGACTCAGTGCCATGAGAGCAAAACAAACTCGGGGGCCAGGTTTGACCACAAGTGCGTCAGTCCATTTGCAGCGACTGTTGTGAAAGCCTTGGACTCTGAAGACTCAGCAGAACGCACAGAGCAAGCCAAGGTGACTGAGGCCTTCAACAAAAGACTCATATTCCCCCAACACATACCGCATATAGGAAAGGCTTCACTTTACAACGAGACGCCCAAAGAAAAATCACCTGCTCTGAAATTGAACCGAACATCAAAGTTCATCTTTGCTCTTGAAAAGAAATGTTGGACAATGGCTGTTCACTATGAGGAGTACGAATCTGCTGGATTCTGTTCAGACTTCAGAGTCATCAGACAAATCTGAGATTTTGGATTTAAAAAAAAAAAAAAGACCCAGAAGAAGTTTTCTATTATTGATTGATGAACTGATTATTTTTTCAGTTGATGATTTTGTCTTCAAATTACAACCACCGGTCCAAAAGCCCCAAGAAATGATTTACAAGGAAAGAGAGAAAAAGCACTGGCTTCCACATGAATCAACAATTTGTTTCACCATTTTAACTGATATTGATCTTCTTGTCTGGCTTGCACCACTGACAGCAAACCACATGAGTATCCTTCAAAATGTCAGACTGCTCCTTTAAGTTTGGCCGACGGATTTGGTCGACATGCTGTAATGATTTCTGCACTGATGCCACGGTCATTTTAATGACTGGGATATGTTGTTTTGGATTGAAACTCTTTAGTGGATTAGACGGGTTGTCATTAGAGAAGACATCAGACGTTGTGTTGACAACACACACACACACACACACAGACACACACAGGCCTGAGCAGATGTACACGCACAGCAGAGCCAAGCCAATACGCAGTAGGAGTGTACTTTTGTTTACTTGACAGACAAAGACTACTTTGTCTTTGTTTAATCGTCCTGTTTGTGTGTGTGTGAGTCAGTGAGAGGGAATTTACCCGAGTGTGTGTAGCAGGGGATATCCGTCCTATTGATCAGTATTAGCTCTGACGCTAACAGTCATTAGCAAAGCAGTGCAGAAAACATTCAGTCAGTTTTGATAAGCTGTCAGTGGTGCGTCATTATCAGCCGTCGCTGATTCATGTTAATACTCTGAGTTGCATCATGACAGTTCAACTTCTGCTCTTTGATCTGTTCATGTCAGATACAGTTTGTTGGAGAAGAACCTCCTTTAAAGACAACGCCGTACGACAACAAGCAAATTGAGCTTTTCTTTAGTTCCAACGAACCCGGAGAAGACAAATACGTTTATCAAAAGAGACGTCACCAAAGCTTAAGCACTACGTCTAGTCATTAAGTGCAAGGTTTAGAAGTGCTAGTTATGTTGTTTTAGGGTGTTAACTGCGTTAGGAGAGGAGGTTCAGCTGCTCGTTTACGTACTAGCTCGTTCCACCATCAGGTTGAACCAATCAGGAACCTCCGAGGCTGAAAAAAATTAGGTCAAACAATGAAGAACCAAAACCTGCACTTCTCCAGATGACCATGACAATCTGTCTCAGTTTTTGTCTGTACATAATTCACTTACTAAAATTTCATTATGGCCTAAAATTCTCCATAGTTCGGGTGTGGTCACTCTGAGTGACAGGCGGTGAATAAACCCACACACACACACCACTCCTGTTTGTCCATTACTCTGGAGTGAGGTCGAGGTCCTTTATTTATAGTGTATGGTTGAATATCTAACGAATCAAAACATGGCCAAATAAAAACTTGATCAAGACCTCTTGTTTGTTGTAAAAGCAGAAGGGTAAAATAGCATTTGTATGTGTTTTTGTGAATTTACACGGGTATTATGCAAAGGTGAGGCCTTGTTTTGCTATACATGTGTGTATTTGTGTGTGTGTGTCTGTTTCTAATTAACTGCGATGAGTTCTGTGTCTTACCTCCGGTCTCAACTGAGCTCAACATGAGAGTAGTTGCTTAACACACAGACACATGCACACCCGCAATGTATTCCCATGAACCCAGTGCTCTGTCTCCTGCTGTCCAGGCACACACTCACACACACACACACAGACACACACACACAGTCTCCTGCTGCCTGCTTGTTTGGCTTGGATGACCATGGTGAGAAGAGAGAGGAAGTGAGGAAGAGCGAGGTGCAGACACTCCTTAAAGAAACACTCATTTTTATATCATATCTCTAAAACATTTTAATGTTATTCATGAAACCCTGTAGACGACAGGTTGCTGTAGAGCCAGAGGAGAAGAAGAAGAAGAAGAAGAGAGGTGCCGTGAAGCGAGCAGCATGTGAACCAGACAAAATGACTCATGATAAATGAGAGATTTTAGTGTATCGGTCCAGTGACGCAGAACATCTACATCACCTGGACAAGGTCAAGAGACAGAAAATACCCAGTGACTGGCTCCAGTGTCTCTGGCAGAGACGCACACACAGGGAGATAAATAATGAAAGGTCCTCGCTTATTTACCATGGTCCTTAACATGGACCCCGCTGCCCATCACTCACCGTCCGCATGAGCTGGTTTCTAGGAGAAACACTGGCGTCGGACCAGAGAGGGCAGCATGTGTGTGTGTTTGTGTGCATGTATCAGCGTCTTCACAGCAGCAAAAATAAAGTCCGATAAACACCAGCAGCGCAGATGCTTATCGTTATTTGTATATTTATAAGTGTAGATTTTTGCTCTGTTTGTACAGCCTCATCAAAGCGACATTCAAAACAAATACAAGGAGACGCGGCATCGCTACTAGTTAAATGCTACGATAACAGTACTTGGACTAGAATAACCACTGGAGCATTAGCACAAACAGTGGTGGGATTAGAAGTTGTTGTACCAACAGCTGTTGTAGCTGTAATAACACAGTTATATATATATATATATCGTTTAGATCTGCACGAAAATGTGCAAAGTTCAGTGACGATGAAAATACAATTAATTGGTCAGCACTAATATCATTATTATTAGTTTTATAGTACACAGCGTAATAATGGTGACAGCAACGGCAGAAAATGTCGTCATATTAGTAAACATAAGTCCTAGTAGTAACTATAAAAGTGACGCTCATAATAGTAGCGGTAAGAGTGGGGATGAAAGCATTAGTAGTGATAGTTCACAGATAATAATAATAGTAATAATAACAGTAGTATTATTTATAATATATGTACATTAAAAAAGGTCCAGGTCCACATTTGTATGTGTATGTTTGTGTTTATGTGCGAGTTAAAAGAGAAAATGTAAAACTGTGAGAAAGTCAGAGTGTGTGTTCAAAATGCATGCGTCAGTCTGCGGACAGTAATATATGTGTGTGTGTGTGTGAGTGTATGTTTGTTTTTACAGCGATCAGCAGGATCTCCAGCTATGAAAGACGCCGAGCTGCACAGCAGAGGGGAAAACGTCTCGGAAAACAAATGGCCTGCGTCTGCTATCAAGCTGCTATCTAATAAATGTTTTCAACAAGGAAAGAAAAACGGCCCGATGCCCAAAATCGCAGTCACATAACGCACGTACGCCTCTCTCTCTCTCTCTCACTCGTCTGCTGCTGCTGCTGCTGGACTCTCTCTCACCCTCCATACCTTTTCATCATCCCATCAGCCTTATCTGTCATTTTTCCTTTTAAGGCTGGGAACCCCACAAATAGTATTATTGTGTTTGTTTATGGAAAACTGAAAGGAAACCCATGGGATCTGATTCAAGCCCAATGCGAGTAACACATACATTTTCCTTCTGTCCCTGACCCAGTATTACTGTTTAAATGTTTGTGTGTGATTTAACGATTCAGTGATAACCCTTAACAACGTATTTATCCATTAATTTAGTTTCTTAGTTTGTTTTCTCAACTTATTCTGGTTGATGAAACACAATAACAGAATTGCACCAATTTGCATTCTCCTTCGCATGTCATCTGGGTCCATTTAGGAATGAATTCATTATTTTTTTTGTGGCAAGATACTTAGGTTAGGTTAAGTTGTTGTTTAGGCTAACTCCCATTTGGTAACTGCAAAGCATTATAAATGCTGGCAGACACAGCACAATACATCCAAACCTCACCGTGAAAAGAGCTGTTTCTGAGTTCTGTAAGATATTGCTACACAGCTAATGTTAGCATTAGCAGCTGGTTACTTAACCTGTCTCGAAGAAAGATTTCAATTCATTCATTATCAGACTTCGTTCCTTAAGTTGCTAGGCTCCAAGTAGCGGAGAGCAACCTTGTTCTGCTTCAATTTCTATCAGGTCTGTTCTTTTACTGAAGTTAGCATGCTAACCAGCTAGCCCAAACCCCATTGGGCTTGCTGTCTCAATTTTTCCGATACCAAGCCATTCTGGCAAATTTTTTACACACACACACACACAGACTTGCACATGTACAGATACTGTCTAGTTCGAAAGGTGGCCGCAGGTACTGAGAACAGAGAAAAAGTATTTCGTAAAAATAATCTGTTTTTTAACAAATAAAAGGCCAGTGAAAAATTGAAATGAAGATAAGAGAATAAATGATTCCCCCCCTCTAGGATAAAGCCTGTCCATGAACCTGAAACACTGCCGCATTAAAAAGATAATTGCAACATAGACATGACTCCCTGAAGGGAAACAGAACAGGAAACGGACTCTTTTGGCTCATTGTTGGTACATCGCAACATTCGCCAAACACTTTCCCTAACACAACATCTGTCAATACTCTGCAGAAGGATCATTTTGAATGGAGAAAGATGAGGATAATGTAATAATCAGTGTCTTCACAGGACATTTTTCTGTGCTATTTTGTAAATAGACAAATTTCTCCAGGTCTGGACATGCACACTCTACTCCGATGATGTTTCCGGTGATTGAGCCCGTGGCTCTGGGAGCCGACACATCCCTGACGGCAGCGTGGGGTAGGACAGGAAGGGGCTGCAGACAGGAAAAGAGGAAGTAAAGAGGCGGGACGCTTCCCCGCTGCCAATCTGGGACCAGAGACGTCCTCCCTTCCTGTGTGACTCTGAGACAGACACACATTTGTATTTATTTCTGTTGGGTTTCCAAGAGACTGGAGGATTTCAGGCACGCAGTTGGCCAATGTGGACGCTTTTTGGCCACAGCTCATCAGCCTGTGTGCTTTACCTGGTCCAAGAAGTTGTTTAGTATCTGTCTACAATCGTCAGTGTTTGCACAGCAACAGAGGTAGACAGGACAGCTTGGATCGATTACACTGAATCAATGTCCACTCAGAAGAAAATGATGCAACATCAACGCCAAAATCTGTTGCCCAACTGATTGAAAACCGGAAAGCCTAAACTAGCAGCATCAGATGGCACGAGACAAACGATTCACTACCAGGCAGCTTTGGGTGGTTGTCAATACATATGTACTAACCAATGAAAGGACCCTGCACTCCCAGTGTCTCAGGTTTGAAGCCTATATAGAAGGTCAGTCACATCATAGGCCTTCCTCTATGTCCTTATTCTGAGTAATTTGTTGCCGTCTGCCATCTACAGAAGACGAAAACACTTTCAATATTAAAACCTAGAAGAGAAACAAAAACCCCTTGAAGCTGCTCTTGTTTGACCACTCTGTGGTAACAGCAATAGAGGGTTTGCAGATGCACCACAAATCTGCTGGCTGCTCTTTCTGGTTTAGTTTTATTTTGTTTATCCTTCATAAAATAATGGTTCTGCCAGATGGTACTTTCTTTTATTTCTGTTTGACAGTTGGCCTAACCTCACTGCTGCTGGATGTCCAAGACAGAGCTCTATGAGCTAGATGTTCGGCAGAGGCTGTTCACTGCATCGTCATAAAAGACAATGATACACATGTATCATTGTCTTTTAGATCTATTGGTATTTGCTATTAAAGTTGCTGATGTAAGAAGATTAAGCCTTTTGGATGAGTTGGAATCACTTACGGTAGACCTGGATTATGGTCTTATAAGCAATAACTCCAGTTGAGCTTGTCAAGATACAGAATCTTAAAAAAAAAAAATCTGATAAAAGACTAAAAATCAAAGATTGACATTTGGAAAGCTAATTGTAGGTTTTGGCTCCCAGACATACCGAGGTAAAAAAAAAACTGAAAAGGGATTCTCTGGAAGGACTGCAGGGATTATGGAACCACAACCCTCCTCTGCAAAGACAATACAATATTTTTTGCATATATGACATATTCTTTTTGGGCACATTGGAGACAGGAAAGACAAGAGCAACAGATAGATGGAGAGATCCAAAGGATAAGAGCTGGAGTCACACCAGCGACGTTGTGAATACATGGTATGTGTGTTTTCCCACTGAGGCGCAGGAGAGGCCGCAGGAAGTTTGGATCTGTGGTTTGTTTTTATCAAACCACAGCGAGGCTGGGAGGAACTCAGCTGCTGGGAAATGACCGAAAACAGAATTTGGAGAAGAGGATGGGGTTTGGGGTGGAGTAGGTTAAATTATTAGGAAGGAAGGCAGATGCACAGCTTCAACTGTTCATCAAACATTACAGTGGCACTGCCAACTGTCTATCATCTATACTACTGCGCTAAAAGTGTCTAATACTCAAACAATTATTCTGATAAGCCCCAATGATAACTCACATGGTCTTGAAAAGTTGTTAGTACATTAAAATATCTTCTATTAGCATTTCAACAAGCTAACCTTTGGCATGTAACACCTATTGTTAAGTTACAAAAATCAATCATTTAGAATGTTTCTTATGTTATGTTTCTTATGACCATGGGTATATTGCTGGTGTTTAAGATGTAACTCTTAAGGTGAATGATTTTTTTCCCGCTAAAAACAAAGTAGGTTATAAAGACAATCCCCAGTGCCCGCCCAATCAGACACACAAACTAACCTTTGACCTCTATATCTATTCTTAGCAGACCTCATACTGTTTCACATTGGCTC
>OMNW01009712.1:0-23343 GCA_900303245.1 Selene dorsalis | reverse complement strand
GATTATCCAGGAAAAGGTGGAGTGTTTTGCCTTTTGTAACCAGACAGAGGGATGGAGCAGCGAGAGAGGTGTGAGCAGAATACAAAAGGAGGAAGAGGACAGGATGAGGGATGAGTCGAGGAGACAAAGAAGAGCAGAGGTGAAGGAGAAGAGGGAGAGGAGATAGAGGCAGAGATAGAGGATGAGTCAGAGTAAAGAAAACAACTCGGGGATCGTTCTAAAGTTGGAAATGTAAACTCTGTGTGGAGAACAGCAGTCGGACATCCAACAGCAACAGAGCGCTGATCTGACGGCCGTTTCTCCGAGTGCAGCTTCAGGTGGGATGAAGTAACTCTGGATTATAACATCTCAGACTTTATTCAATACTTTGCTAAATCTGAAAAGTACAAGGAGCTCATATGAGATGGGTTTTTTTTTTTAAATCCAGTGTTACACCGCCCTCTGCCGTCCACACACAGGTACTGCATGCGAGTCCTAATTCTACCTCCCGACCCCCTCTATTCACTTTCATCCCTCTATTTCCTCATTTATTTAACAACTAATTTACATGTGGTTAACATTAAATTATAGGGAAATATATCTTTACAGAATAAGAGAGCTCACTGAGACACTAAAACTCAAACAACTTCCTTCAAAGTTTAACTGCAGGTCATGAATAAACATTTATTTTTTTAAAACAGCTGGAAAGCTCTTCCATATAGTTCAGCTTTTAAGTTAATTCACGTTCAGGTGTTGTACTATTCTTACTGGTTTCTGTTTTTTCATGAGTAGATTTAATCGTTTAATTGTTTAATTTCATTGTTCCTTCAATTCTTTCCTGACACATTAGCAGTTTTAACAGATTCAAGTTAAGTTACTGTGGCCAGTAAAAGTCGTTCTTGGCACCTCTCACCCAGGCCGTAGTCGGTTGACTGGGGGTCGTCGTTGTCTCCGTCCTGGCTGATTTTGCAGAGATGCTCCAGGTAGGAGTCTGTGTGGAACTTGGCCATTTCCTCTATGGTGGCAACACGAGGCTTCACAACACTGGAACAAAAATATATACACCACAATACAAATATTACACATAGTTTCTGCAATAACTTGACTGAGGTGAAGTTTATGAAAGGAAGAGTTATTGTTTGATGTCTGGTTTAAATGAGCAGAACAAATGGAAACAACAGACATTCATCAAGCTACTTTCCATACAATCTCAGTTCAGCAGATAGCTCAGTTAACACATGAGCTGCTCTAATGAAAATTAATATGCAGCTATGTTGATAACCGGTCAGTCATTTAAATCATTTTTCAAACATTTTAGGACATTTCACTGTTGGCTGACATTTTATAATGTCACCTGGTTGTTAGGTACTTTGACAGGGTTTCATTTCTGTGGTTTATCTTTCTGCTGTTTTATCAGTATATGAAACTAATTTAATTCCTAATAAGTTTCTTATGTGTAGCTGTATCACACACACATATTCATATAGATGCACTCCTATAGAGTGAAGTAAAGCATTTTATTTAAACCTACCAGTCCTCACAATGTTTTATTTCCTTACTCAGTGCTTTTGTGATGCATTCAAGTGACTGCTACAACACCACTGCTTTCCTTTCAGGTTAATCAAGTTGTCCACTCATTAACTGGGCACCACACCTACATCAGCTTCTCGACGGTGATTTATTGAAGTAAGCCTGACGTGATTTTACAAACATGAGCTAACCAAACAAACTGCCTCTGTGCATCATGTGAATCTCCACTGCTCTCTGACATGACTTTACTTTAAATCTCATGTTTGTGTGAGAAAACACAAACTCCAACAACAACAACTCACCTCATATGTTCCAGCAGCCCGTAGGCCTCTATCAGTGAGTGGACCATACTCGCCTAAAAAACGGTAAAAACAGTAGAAACCAGTGGTTATGAACCGCTCTAACCGACGGGAGGCAGATGTAAACTGGAGGAGACTAGCTTCAACACAACCCTGCTCATTCAAAGCATACTCACCCGGTTTGGCACTTTGGATAAAGTGTCGCAAGTCTCGATGTACTCCGGACTGTAAACATACGCGACCCTCCGTGTACCGGCGCTGTCTTCATCACTGTCTCGTCTGCGACTCATTTACGGCGGAGAAAACCTCAGTTATTCGACTGAAACTGAAGCTAAAACAAAAGTCACAGTGAAGCGATGCGAGCGAGCGGCGTCCTGTTCGTTATTCTGGTGTTACACCGTCAACAGTCCCCCCCTCTCCCTCGACTCGGGGAAATCTGTCCGAGGCCGGTCCTCCCCGCTCGGTTAGAGAAAAGATGGAGGCAATAAAATGTGTAAATGCGGAAGTGCTGCTTAATCTCATTTTACACAAGAACAGAGAGATAGTTTTAGTAACGGCTAAAATGGAAATATGCTGCTAACGGTCGCCTTAAATCAAATCCAACGTTCCGTTGCCCGGACGTTTTTTTTTACGCACGCAGCGTGAACCGAGAGGCATGCTGGGACTTTTTTGTAGTCTTTTCCCCCTGAAGTAGCCAATGGGCTAACCGTTGATGAATTAGCTTTTGCAAAGAAAGAAAATATATTTCCTTCGCCAATACAGTCTATGGTAGTAAGTAGTAACAGTTACAACGTTTGTGCTTCATTTATTTAATTTTATTAGTTCATTTGACAGGAATAATGCACATCAATAAACATAAACAAATAAACATAAATTCAGTAAATGCCGGAGTTAGCCAGCAAGGCTATTTTTCATATGGTTAACTCTGGACAGAAGTTACAGTGTCAGGTATAAATATGTTAATAACAAAATATATAGATGTAGAACAACAACATATTGAATATTGTAGTTTTTGTGGATTGGAAAACAAAATAAACCTTGTTAAATTCACACCAAAATGTTAAATTGATAAGAAATACAGAGGAAACCACATAAATGTCATCATTTCGGACCATAAAATAGACAAAGGGTTTTATGTCTGTTTTACAAATCATATTATTTTTATTCATCAGAAGATATAACTTTCCACATCACACTTGTCAAGAATTATCTTAACATGACACCATGATTAGAAATCTTACCATGAAGGCTATAAAACATGAGGATTTTTCAATACATATGGTACAGATACATCATGTATATTACATTAAAAAGATTCTTGGTATTTAGATTTTTTTTTATTTATGATGTGGCAACTGTTAGTTGAATTGCTATGGTAAAAAGCTAATGTTTGTTGAATCTTTATTCCAGTCCCAAAGTGTTCATCATCAGTGCTATGATATGTCTGGGTCTGGGACTTCCTCTGGGAAGAGGACAGGACCCCGAATGTTGAAGCCAACATAGAAAAGCTTGGCCCTCGGTTTCTCCTCTAGTGAAGGCTTTATTTTCTTTCCGCCAATGCGCACAAACATTTTTTCTTCGTCATGCTTCTGTGACGTGGTGTCAGAGTGGCAGGGCTCTACCTGGAACGGGAGGAGGATGTCTTGGATTTCTGGTACTTGCCACACTTCACCATTGACCCACATGTTATTGATCCGCCTCATTTTCATCTCATGTAGGTTATCTTGTCCCTCAACCAGCTCAGCATCCACCTTTCTTTCCACAATTGCATCCAGCCTTGATTTGTGAATCCATTTGCTCAGTCCAGAGCCCTTTCCCAGAAAAAACAGAGGCACAAGGTAACGGCCACGGAGGTACTTGGCATACTTAGTTCTCTGATACGCTTGCTCCATGAACTCAAAGAACTGTTGCAGGTCGGGCTGAAACATGATATCAAGAGGCTGCTGTGGAGGTTCTCCTCTTGTTTCTTGCTCCTCTTCACTGTCATCATCTTCACTGTCCTCATCCTCACTGGATTCATCCTCTGATGTATTGTTCTCTGTGGCCTGTTTGTCCACTTCTTCATCTTCCTCTTCTTGCACCACCTGGGTCTGTTGCTCGGGCCAAAACAGCAGCAGAACCAAGAGATAAAACTCAGGGCTTCTGTGTCTCTCATCTGAGCCCAAGAACCGATGGATTATTGTTTGGAGCTCTCTCACCGGGGTGAGCTGAGGAGAGAGAGGCTTCCTGTTGCTCAAGATGATGTTGGAGAGGATGTACCTCTCTGCTGCTTTAACATCATCAACATTTTCCTCATAGGTGTTTCTCAGAAAACGTTGGACTTCCTCCAAGTCAGACACCGTTTTCTCTTTCTCTTGAAACTTAGCACGTCTGCCCTTTGAAGTGAAGAGGCCGTGATTCAGACGGTCAAGTAGACCTGGGAAGCTGGTGGATTCAGATGCTGTTTTTGATGTGTATTGTTTGTAACAAAGCGCAACGTCCTGCCAGAAGAAATATGGCTCTGAAGATGTTTTCCCAGGCTTGGAGTAGGTTAGGTACCACTCAAAGAAGTTAAACTTCTCTTCAACTTTCCTTTGTTGGATGAATATGTAGCGTTGCCAATTAGGGAGTTTTTCAAAGGCTATCTTCGCCACTTGAATGAAACCAAAAAGGCCTCTGTTGTTGAAGATAGTTGTAGTCCTCACACCTGTGTCCTTCATCTCTGGGTCCTCCTCATCCTCAGCTTTCTTCTCCACATCTTTAAATGCCTTCAAGGCGTCTTCTGTCATCTTTAAGAGACCACCATTTGTCATCTGTTTGTGTCTATGCCTTAACAAATTGTTCTTGTAGACCTGCCCCAGTGTGTCAGCCACAAAAGAGCTAACTTTATCCGTTTTAATGGCTCTAATTGCCCATTCTTCTGCTGTTTGATAGTCAGGAGGGCGTTTTGCAATGTAATTGAGACGGGAAGCGGTTTGGGGGAAAATTGGATTGTTTTTGAATTTATGTGATGCTGTTCTCAAGACACCTAAAGTTTTAATAAAGTTTTCTTGTTCCAGTATTTCTTCAATCAACCTTGAGAATTTGGTTTTACCTTTCTCTCTCATTTCTCTCTTTGTCAGCAAATCTTTGATGAACTGGATTAGATGTGGTTGGGGATCATCTCCACACAGTAAGAACAGTTTCTTCACTGTTGAACTCCTGGAAATCTTTAAGCGAGCCAGTAGCTCCACAGCTCTCTGGGCACACATTTGGTCGGTCATAGATACATGTACATCTCCAGGGGCTGGACTGGATGTTGAGATGAAACCAGTAAAAGGCTTCATTCTTTCTTCAAAGGGGGGGCCTCCATGGATGGGGTCAGGTGGTCCAAGGACTTGTTGACACTCAGCCATCAGAAGGTAAGACTCGGGAAGATACGCTTTCAGCAGTGCCAGCATGGAGAACAGTTGTGTGTTGGTGGAACTTGGATTATCATTCACAAACTGTGAAATATCGTCAACACGCTGAAGATGTTCCTCTGGTGTCACCTCCTCACCAGTAACAAAGGTTTCCCCTCTCTCATCTTCTCTCTGTGCCATGGCAGCACGTTTATACTTGAGTTTGTTCTCTTCTTCTTAGCTCTGCTTGTAGTCCAGCTGTATTCATGTACCTGAAGAAGTGATAACATCATTGTGTTATAGTTTCTAATAAGTAGGCCTTATTGAAAGATTTTTTTTATTAGTTTCATTTGTACAGTGGCTTAATGGATAACTTTTCATGTGGCGCCATCTTCAGGGCAAAAAAAATGTAATCCTTACAATATTTCAGTTTTAAACAATAATTACAAGAACAGTTCCTAATGATTACCTCATTGTTACTGTGGTTAAAAAGGACTCTTGTCTGGTTTCTCACTGTTACTTTAAATCAATGATAGAGTTAACTGACCTGCCCCCGATATAATTAAAACATAGTTCAATTTCTATTTGACTGCAGATCCATGATGACAAAAAAAAACACAGTGGCTAAGTACTACATCAAACAAATCAAATACTATATAAAGCTATTTTGAAAGCATGTGAGTAATTCCTGGAGTCTGTTTTGAAAATCTACTCGGCATCAGATTCAAAATCAGAATAAATGAATAAAACATAAACAACAGATGTTAATGCATTTCTTACCTGTGTGAGTTCCAGCAGGTGAGTGGATGACTGGATCCCGAGGATGCTATTTATAAAATACTGGTGCCCCGCCTTCTGGATACTGTACATTCTTGTCATGGGCAGAGTCGATATCTCGTTGTGCTGATCATCATGGTGATCAAATCAGTGACAACAAATGCAGTAGGCCTATTGTTGCTTGTGTGAGTAAAAATACCACGAATAGTTTGTGCTTAGTTATGATTATGTTCCTGTTTACAGACGTGAATATGAAACTCTCAGGGCTGAGGAACGGTTTCCCGTAAACAAGTAACTGTGAACTCAATAACACTACCTTTTCTGGATATGTTAAACTTTTCAGTCAAAGCCATTCAAATCCAAAAAAACATAGTCCTACAGATGTATTGTGTTCTTATCCACATACAGCGCTAAAAACTTACATATAACATACTTAATGAGACCTAAATGACCAGTATATGAATCAGGCTGCTATGTGGTATATTTTCTCTACTGACCAAGGTTTGATCGTCCTCTCAGGGTTTTCTTTCTTTCTTTTCCTTCTTTTTGTGTGTGTGTGTTTGTTTTTAAAATAAAATATAAAAAAAAAAGAATAACCACTCAGCTAAGAGTGAGGAAGAGTAATGAATGTGGTGTGTTGCATCAGTCTTCTGCAGAATTTCCTACCTGTTCTGTTAGTTGTGTCATCCTCGTCTTCTTTTGCAAATGAAATCAGACACACCCTGTTTCTAAACCTGTCCCTGGGATATAAACTTTCAATAAGCAAATGTTTGACATCAAAGTTTCATTTTCCTCTCTGTGTCAGTGTCTCTCTCTCACCTTGATGAGAAGATTTAGATACCACACACCGTTATCTTAGCATAATGTCCGCTAATCTCAATCTCAAAATAAATCAATTTGTTAATTATTGAGCTTTCAGTGTATTGGTGGTTTATTTCTTAAGATGATTCTCTTCATTTCCAGACACTGAAACTGGTCCTTTTAAGATTTGTGAGATATAAATTGTTGTGTCATATCCATAAAAGACATTAAATAGTTATTTATAATACTAATTATATATTAAGATGAAATTGGAAAAAAACAACAGTATTGGCAAAGTAATATCAAAATTTTGCAATTACCTTCAAACTGATCATGTTATAAAGCTTGAATAATTTAAGCTACAAGGATTGACCCACACAAACATAATGTCAAAAGGAAACAAAGAAAGGGACACTAGCAATGAAATGAAAACGAAACTATGAAACATCAGAAACATCAACTGCTGAACTGGAAATTCAGGCCTAAACTCAGAACGAACAACAATGCTTTCATGATCCATTTTAAGATACAAGAATATTTTGTTGACATTATGTTGTTTTAACTTGCAGTGAACTGTTTCTCTTGGTTTGGGTCCAAAACATTTACAACAATATAGTTTTAAAAGTCAATAAACCAGAAAATCATGAATCAATTCAGAAATAAATAAAGCATCTTTCAAGTTAAAGGTCTTCGGACCTTCTGGAATAAAAAGACAGAGTAAAACAGCAAAAAAAAAAAAAAAAGAAAAGAAGAAGTTTAACTCATGAAATGTTTACCAGCAGGACTTAAGGAATAAACACACTGAAGCTAAACACAGTTTTATAATGATAAAGCGTCAACAGTTTCTTCAACAGCACAATCCGACTGTAGTGAAATGGTGTTGACACTTCTGTTTAACAGTTAGCATCCTGTAATCACAAAAAAGTTTTTAAACTTAATTCAATGGGCAAAAAAATAGATTTTTCTTTATTTTGAAATGAAACACTCACTTGACCCCTCAGTGACCTTCATGAGGTTGGAAGACAATTCCACCTTTGTGACCTCGCCAGCGGAGAGTGAAATCAGTCACGCTCCGATGCTTCAGGTCTGTTTCCCACTACAGTAAAACACCAGTGTTATCGAACAACGCTGCTTGTTTTTCTCATGGTTTCTCTCACAGAAAAATAGTGAAGCATTGTATCTAAGTTAAAAGTAGTTACTTAATATTTACTTACCTTTTTCAGGAGCGCATCACCGACTGTGGAGTTAGTGAGATCCACATCAGAACGCACCTTCATCCTTATGACCATCTTCTTCACTTTGAGATCTGCAGCATCCACAGTACACAGCCGTAACATCAGTGATCACTCACTGCAGAACTATTCAGTTAAAACCAGCAACACATTGTGCTATATTTTGAGGTTGGTAGATTGTAGTTTCTAAGAAATGCGGAGATAAAAGTGTTTAACATTTTATCTATATATAATATTCTTTTAAATTGCATTAGAATTACCATGTAGGGCCAAGTACAGGGAACTAAACCTGCAATGACAACATTTTGGCCACTTGGGGGCAGTGGAAACAAGCTACAAACTTAAGATCATCCTTGTGACTTTACATGCAAAAAAATCACATCTAGGAAGTCATGTATTCCTTTTGCATTTCTGTATCTCACCTCCCTGACAGACAAATGCCTTCTTCTCGTTGCAGTTAGCTTCGACCCATCGTCCCTGCTGCGACACTGCAACAGAGGCGCATGCTCCCCGATGATGCGACCCTTTCAGCCAGTACCTGAAGGACGTTTGTTTTCCATCCGACCATATCCAGGCATCTTTGAAGAGTCCGATCCACGCGTAATTGGGAAGCAGGAAAGAGCCAATCCAGCCTTTAATTATACCTGCGATCTCTGCATTCTCTGCCTCATTCTTTACAGAGGCCAAGTCAGTGTGCCGACTTCTGCACTGCTCTAGACTGTTGTCCCAGTTCTTCTTCTCTGAGTAATATATGAAACTTTTCTTGCCATTCGCTTGACCTGTGAAAACAAACAGGGAGATGACGGCATAAGTTTCTGCAAAGCAAGAAGGAGTCATGTTACAGCTCTCAATACAAAGCAGAACTGAGCTGATGAGCTGACCTCATGGTGGCGCTAGAGGAAGAAACAGAGGATCACTTAAATCCCTACAGATCTCAGTGAGTTGCAGACCAATCCTGAGGTCCTGTTGTCACAACTGGATTTTAAACCACATTTTTATCACTTGACTGTGTCCTGTACTCACGTTGATAACACACGAAGACCTTCTCATCTCCACACGACATGTCATTCCACTCTTCTGCCTCTGACATGTCTCCGCACCATTCATCGCCGTTAACGTTGTTGGGTTCGCCCTCCCTCCACCTGGTGAAGAAGGCTCCACCGCTGCCATCAGACCACATCCACCTGTCAGTCCAACCCTTGTAGAGCCCAATCCAGGTGTAGGCCACGCGGTTGCTCAGCATGTTGACCAGCCTGTTCATGTCGTACATGTTGTTCACAGAGGCCAGGTTGGTGTACTTCAGTATGCAGAAGCTTCGAGCCTCGTACCAGGTCAGGGAGCGATGGATGAGGTGGTAGTGAGGTGCTGTGGGAAAAGGTTTAGATGCAGGACAGAAACATCAAAGTGAACTACATTATAGGTGTTTTTTCTTTCTGGTGAAGCCATTGTAGTACGTTGTAGGATGTATATCAAAGTGGGTGAACTTACTCAGCTCAACAGTGATGCTCTGAAACAAAATGAGAATCCCTGTGGGGAGAAAAACATCTTGTTATCTTCATCTTTTATGAAAAATGGCTTCATTTGCTTTTTCATTTTGCTCACCAGTGAACGGGATCACACTCTGTAACCACACCATTTGTCTGACAGACAGAAGAACGAATACCATCTGATTATTTACAAATTTCCATATTCTGCGGGACTATATATATTTTTAAACACATGTAGTCTTACCTCTCCTGCCGTTGAAACCTTCCACGGCCAACTCGGTTTAGAAGTGCAGGTTATCTGTTCGCAGCACGGATGGAAATTTTTGTCTCATTTTCGTGTCATTTCATGCAAAACTCGGAAGGTGAGAAGGAGACGAGCAGATTTGGTTACCAGTGGTCCTTTAACACCAGGTGGGTAAAGGAGCTGATTTGCTTGCCCACCTTAGCGTTGGTGTCAGATTGCTTTGAAAGTGTCGACCACGTTTGTTTAAAATACACAGTGAAATTTTGATAAAGATAAAACATCAATAATACTAACTTAAAACATGGTTTATGCTAGATTTTAGTTTGTTCTGCTGGCATTGTCATCTAAAATGCAACATTAGTACACAAAACCACAAACATATATCACACAATTAGTTTTATTTCACATTTAATTCTAAAACAGCATTAAGCACATCCAACAACAAAGTCGATAACAGGTAAAAATCATCTACCCTAACACCTAACCTTAATCCTCAAAAACACACATTAAAAGTCAACTTTTTCTCTGATAGTAACATAAGATTCATAGTTCCAGACTTAGGTATTAACTTCACTTCACAAATTCACTCTGCTTTGATTTTGTCATGATTGATTTTGTACAATTATTGGTTAGAAAGTTACAGCAATAGCTGAAGAGACTGTAAGATCCTTTGACCCACTCAGAAATGCAGAATCATATTTCACCTCCATCCCTGGACCCAGCTCACCTGATGGGAGAGAAGAAAGCACACTTTGTAGTCTTAGTCCCTCTACTGGTACATGTGTGGAACAGCACAGACACAGATTGGGAGTTGGACTATCCACATTGTTAAAGTTTATTAGCTAGGTGGATGTTAATTTTTTTGAAAGACTAGTTAGAGTACAATAACTTACTCAGTTATTTCTGAGTTGTGGGCTTCCTCCACTTAATTTTAAGATCACTGATGCCTTTGGTTTTCATCTTCGTCTCCAGCTGGGAAACATGCAAAGCACCAGTGTTTGACCTTACATTTATTTATTACAACTTTAAGATTTAACCATATACATATAAAGCATTTTTTAAAAATATGAAAATAGTTAAATTTGCTCTTTCTCACCTGCATAATGATCTGTTGTTGGATAACTGTGTCATTCATGTCAAAGTCAGTCTTGATCCTCACCATAATTCTCCTCTTAAAATCTAAAAGACAAATATACAAAATAAGATCAATTATTATGACAATATAAAATGTCTAAGTTACCATTTCCAGAATTTCCAAATTTCCTTCTTCATTCAACCAACAGTCCAAACATTAACTGTAAAGGCGCTGACATGGAGTTTATATCAACTTGTGTAATACTTACAGTGGCAAAGAAACATAGATTTGGTGTCACAGGACCTTGCGCTCCATGTGCTGCCATTTAAATGAGCACAGTTTGGACCTGCCCCCATGTTGTCGAGTTGTTCCTGCCCCCAGTATCTGAAGATGGAGTTACTCCCGTCTGACCACTTCCAGGAATCTCCAAACAGGCCGATCCAGGCCAGCTGTCCTGCCGGCACCATGCTCTGGATCTCCTGGTTCTCAGCCAGGTTCCTCACGCTGAGCAGATCTGTGTGGTTTCGCCTGCAGAAGTTCTGAGCATCGGCCCACTTCATTGGTGTTTCCACAAGGATCCTTGATTGTGCATTCTTGCCTGTAACCACAGAAATACCAACACATAGGCTTCTGTAAATACGAGCTTAATTGGCTAAAAATATAGATTCATGTTCTGGAAGAACAAAGGTTTTTTTCAGTGGCTTATAGATATAAGATATCTTTTCTTAAAAGCCAGACCAACTGAATGTACAACCAACAATGAATGTTCGCTGAGAATTAGTATGTTTTAGATACGTTAATTCATACAAATGACATTTTCTACACCATTACCATCAAAACATAAAAAGATGTTCAGCAGTCCACAGTCCAGGCCCTTCCATTCACCAGTGTGCTGCATGCCTGCACAGTGCTGGATGCCACCCTGGCTGCTGGGTTCTCCAGCGGCCCAGTTCCTGAACTCAGCTTCACCGTCTCCATAGTAACCCTCATCTGACAGAGACCACTTCCAGGTCACGATGTCTTGGTACAGCCCGATCCAAACGTCACTGGCATCCTTACCCATGACATCAATGACCTTGTTTATGTCTTGAGCGTTCTTGATGGTGGCTAGGTCGGTGTGCTTTTCCCTACAGTAGGTCTGGCTTTCAAACCACGTCTTAGGTTGATCACGAACAAGAACGAGGTCACGGCTACACAAATCAGAAGAGCAGTAACCTGTTGTTAGAAAGAAAGAAAGTTCAGCAATAGCAATTATTACATGGCCGGTGGTATTGGAATCACATTAAAGATAATAATGTAAATGGTAGTATCATCTGCAAATCTGATGACTTTCACATCTAATTTGATTTTTCCAATGTTAGTATGTCGCAAAACTCAATAATGTATTTACTGTAGGGTGGGGGACGCTGGGGGAACAAATTTTCAGGATGCTCCCAGGTGCTGTAGACCTCCACCTCACACAGAGTGAGGGGTACATCAGGATGCATCACAGTCACATAGCGACCCATAACTCCTCCACAGTCTAGAGTCACCAGAGACAATGAGCTGTTGGACATGACCAAACACCTGAAAGAGAGACATAGAAAGAGAGAGCATAGTTGGCAATGCAATGACCCAACCTCGTTCTGTAAGACCATACAGTATATTTACCTTGTGTCATCCACCCATACATCAGGACTATAGCAGCAGTCCTCAAGAAAAGCAAGCTGGATTACTTTTACACTGTAGAGAGCGAGTAGGTCCACCTTCACCCACTGACTGGGTTTGTCTTCAGTTATGCTACAGGTTGTGATCCGATTGCCGTCGATAACACTGCTGGCTTTACCCGCGGTTTTCCATCTTAAGGAGGACTGAAAACCCACTCCTCTCACAGCCACATTTTCTAGTAAAGAGAACAAAATGAAAGATTTGTTTTAGAGCATCTGTTCACTTATCCTGCATAAACACTATTCACAGAAAAAATGGCATTGTAACGTTGAAATGATTTTTTTAAAGAGTGTGAAACTCACCGAGAACAGTGCCAAACACCTGTACTTCACAGAGAGTCAGCGTCTTCCCTTCTCCAGGAAGGACAACGTGGACGAAACGGGCTTCCATTATTTCACAATCGAAGGTGTATCTGTATTGTCCCTGTGCAAAAGTGATGACAGCGCACCTGGTAAAAGGATCAGGTGTGAGTGAAATAAACTGAGAATCATTTTGGTCAGTTTTAAGTTCTCTTTTGTTCCTACTAACACCACCTGTGGTTGTTGATGTCATTCTTGAGGCCAATGCGGATCTCAGCACCGTCCAGCTGCTCTGGACAGCAGTCTTTATTGCTGATGATGGCCATGGCAGTGATGTGATAGATACTCCCCAGGTCCACTCGCCACCAGGGGTTGTTTTGTTGGGGGACTGAGGTGCAGGTTTCTTCAAAAGACTGCGGCGAAAAGTCTTGGTCGATGGCCAGATGTGGAGCTGCTGCTGGAGAAGCTGGTTCTTCAGAATCCAGGTCTTCAGACTGTATGGCTGTTCCTCTCGTGGCCACGTTACCTGGCAGGAGTGTCGGCAGTGACAGATTCATACGGGACAGTTTCATGACAATCAATCCAAATGTCACTGAGATAGACGAACTATTGTATCTTGACCAAAGTACTTTTACAATAATATATAAATATTTTCTTACTCGTCTGGTGAGTAGTCCTCAAACTGAGAAGGACAGATCCTGCAAATAGAGTTATGTTTTTAAAATCAAACTCAAACAGCACAATCAACAAATCACAAGTATTAAGAATTAATTTTAAGTCTTGAGTGTGTGACAAAATTAATGTATTAATTAAGAATGATCTGCACATGAACATGAACCCACTCACTTTTCTTCAGAAAACACATTAGACCCTGATCAGTCCTCTTTTGTTTTGTTTTGATTGATCATTCTTAACAACACATATACATCATTATATGACTTACCCCAAATAAGAACGCATTTGTAATGCAGCTCCATTGATCTGTTGAAAGCTTTTAGGAATTAAATTTCAAATGAAGAGTTAGTTTTAGAGCGCCTCAGTCAAAATAATCTCAAACACCGACGAAATACTTTGTTCCCGTTCCTTCCAGTGATGTGCTTTTAAACTGATCTGTGCAAATATATGCAAACTACATTCACATTTTAATACGAACAGTCTGTCTCTGGTGATCCCAAAAGATGTGCATCAGTGAATTTTGGTAACATGTTCATGATACACACCACAGATGACCTTAAAAATAAAATGACTAAATTGACTTCAATTGACTTTTTACCATCCTAGAGGTTGAGCTATTTCTAACTTATAGTCGAACTTCTCCACAGTCCACCCTGGAAACTCTCATTGTTTCTCTATGAAAAACATTCAAATCAAGAGATCTTTGAATCTGGTTCAAAGAAGACGGTGAGTGTTTTAGCTGGTGTCCCTCGTGCTGACGTTTCTGCTCAGAGGCTTCAATTTGATTTGTTCATTTGATTACCCAAATCCACAGATTACTCCACATTAATGTCAAGGACATGTGCAAATAGATGGACAGGCACTTTGACAGGAGCCAACCAACACACACCCAAAAGTAAAATGTCACAGTGTTTTGTGTGTATAGGGTTCAGAGTGTGAAGCAAAAACTGATGCACTTTATGAATTCATAACAAGGCAGCAATAAAATTCTGTGTTACATTACACTTATTACTGGTATATCTTTATTAAGAACACATATGATCTACTGTGCTCATTATTCTGACATAAGGTTAATTTCTTTTAGCCAGACAATGCTCAACAGTGATTTCAGAGGTAAATTAGTAAACTAAAAGTCTCAGTCGAGGTTTCACCATGTTCCCTCCACATGTATCTATTGGAGAAAAGACACAGCAGATGAATGAGGATGAAACATACATATTGAAACAACAACAACAACATTTGCTGTTTTGTCCTGGTTAAGAGTCTTGACCTTTTTCATGGTTGTGGTTCTGCAGTCAAACTCCCCCCGATCACGTGGACGTTACTGAGGCCCTGTGAGCTCAGCAAAGCCTCGAGCTGAAAGCACAGAGAAATGACAATGAAAGCTGTTTGTTGTGGTGGTGGTGGTGTTGAGTTGAATGGGGTAAAAATAAAGCAGCGGACACCCTGCTGCTTACCGTACCTGCTGTATAAATCTCTCTATGATGGTTGGATCCTTGAGGTCGGCATTGGCCCGAAACGTTATCTTCACTGAAGTTCTTTTTAGCATTACTGGAAATTGAAATTTAGTTTAGGATTAAAAGATGGAATATATCAATACATATCAATTTCATGTACTTAATACACATCATGTACTGTAGTATACCTTGTGGTGGTGGAGTCACTTCAGTAAGTCCTGTTAAAAAGTGAGGGAAAAGTTAAAAATAAGTGAAGAGAAGCGAGTGAGGGCCCTATACTGTCTCCTCCATGTGGGTTCCTAAATGATCAGTAATAGGTCCATATAGGAGTTTGCACTGAAGCTACAGAGGAACATGTCTGCAGTGTGTGATCTTACTTTGACAGAGGAAGTTGAACTTGGTATCACACGTCCAGTCGTTCCATCTCCCTTCCAGCATACTAACACAGGCCTCGCTGCTGTTCTGGTTGTCAGGCTGAGACTCCATCCAGTGTCTGAAAGAGGAGCGGCTGCCGTCCGACCACCTCCAGGAGTCTCTGTGCAGGCCGATCCAGGCCGGGATCCCCTGCAGTTGACCCCTCACCTCCTCGTTCTCAGCCGAGCTCCTCACACTGACCAGGTCTGTGTAGTGCTGCCTACAGTAGCTCTGAGCCTCAAACCAAGTCCTCTCCTCCGACACTAGAACATACTGATCCACTGCACCATCTACATGATGCAGGATAAACATCAAATCATCATTCACACTTACAATTTTCCTTATAATTTAAATATAATAGTATTTATGGTTGATTATTTGTGTTTAAAACGCATTTACGAAAAAGGCTTGTTTATTTAGCATCTTGATCCATATCTTCAAGGCAACATCTAGTGGCCACAGTAATTGTATGCAATACGATTTGGTTCAAAATTTATATTTTGGGTTAATTTGTTTTAGGTTTATTTTTGTTTTAAGACAGCAGATTTCATCCAAAAAGCTTAACAATGGAAAAGTGAAACAAATTGTAAGTACTTTATATCTAACAAGATCATATCTATTCAAATGAGACGATTTTGTCAGTTGGAATTTAACATATGAGTCATTAGCAGTATAATTAGCTTTAGCCTGACTATCTGTGACCTGACTGACTTTTTCTCATAATAGACAGGAGGGATTCACCATTGAAACAAATGAGTGGCGCTTTCACATTCGTGCAGTGGTCGTCCCTCCAGAGGCCGTCCACCATCATGGACACACAGTGCTCGACGGCCCCCGAGTTGTCCGGCTGACCTTCCTGCCACTGCTTGTAGTCTATGTCCACGTCCACTCCTGCGTAGAAGTGTTCACCCTCCAGAGACCATTTCCAGCCACTGACATCATCATACAGACCGATCCAAAAGGTAATGTCTAAGTCTTTGGCCAACCTGTTGATTCTGCTGATGTCCTGCTCATCAGATATGGTGGCCAGGTCACTGTACTTCGCCCGACAGTGGCCCTGCGCCTCCATCCAGCCCAGCTTCAGTTTAGTGAACAGGATGTAATGATGGATGTAGTATGAGGTGCCTGTTAGATGAACAATGTCAAATACAATTCAGATACAGTTGAAAATATCCACTGGCTGCCATCATTTTATTTGTAATATAACAACATATGATCAGATTTTATTAATGTTACCAGTCAGTCAGTTTTCTCACCTGTCTGTTGTGTTAACTCTGTGTGGTTTACCAAAAGAATCCCTGTGAAAAAGAAAAAAAATTACAGATTAAAAAACAAAACAAAGACAAACCCAGGAATACTTTTTTTTTTTTTTTTGTATATTCTGAACTCTAAAGAATAAAAAAAGCACAAACCAAGCAAAAGGAGCTTCCTTAAACCTCCCTCCATGGTCTGCAGAAAAATAACAACAACCTTAACTTTAAAGTACGAATAAAAAAAATCTTTATCTAAATACCAGAGCAGAGAATGGTGCTGTACTTGTGTTGATGTGCTCTCACCTCCGCTCTTTGTCTTCTCACCACGAAGAAAACTGACATGAGCATCTTGTTGCCTGCAGAGTTTGGATACTAAATGGTGCGTGACCTCAAGTTAAGTGTGAGTTTTAGACGTTCAGGTCAGACCTGAGACCCTGGTTCAGAGTCAGAGCAGAAACTTAGAGGTTAAAGTTAAAGTATATGAGTTATTAATGCTGTCCAAGAAGTTTGAGTTTTGGATCTTGGAGGTGAGGGTTTTTTGAAAACATGGACATTTGACCAGTCCCCACCACTTAAGTACTTATGTTTGTGTGTAAGAGACGTTTCTCCATATATTTTGGTTTGCAGTAGACCGCTGCGATGTGTCCACGACAGTCTGGACAGGACATTTGGTTATTGTCGGTTAATGTTTGTCTGAGCTTGAGGAGACAAGTCAAAACTACAGCTTTGTTTTGAAAAGACCAGGTGCACTGCTTGTTTTGTCTCATGTACATTCCCTCACCCCTCCTTTTTTACACAGATCTAAAATATTTTTTTCAGTACAATAATAAAAAAAACACACAGGATTGCAGTTGTTCTCCATGATGTGGTGATGGGAGTGGTTTCAGCGACCTGTTGGAGGAGGGACAAAACTCTTGATTTCATCTTGTAACTCATGACTCACTCACCACTCGCGTATAGAGACACGGACTTTATTGAAATACATGCAAGGTATTACAACGACAAAGCACCTTAACCTCGGGGAAAAGACAGCGAACGCATCACCGCTTGTGTTTCAACTCCTTGGAGACATTATCAATAAACCAAATTATTTCATTTAGCCTCAAATAAGTACTAAACATAACTAGAGGTCGGAATTAGTACAGTTATCACAGTACTTAAGTCACAATACAATACTGAAGCTTTCAACATTTTGCAGTATCCTAAGTATTGTGATCACGCACTGTGATTCATTACCTTTTCCCCAAACATCTGTGCAATCCAATAAAATAAACTCCTGTGTTCTCATCTTACTCTCTACGTAATTTAGATTCTTGCTAAATGTGGTAAAACTTAAATTACTCTACAATTGTAGTACCGAAAACTTTAACCCAAATTTGCGATTTATATGTTAAAGATCAATATTTGTTGTCCGTGAATTGGTCACACAAAATATTATGATATTATTCTGTCAATTTTTCCCCCCACCCTTAAACAAGACCAATATAATGTTGCGCTGATACGTCGCGACCAACCGACATCCATAGTAGTTATCACACATCAGTGGTGTCCATCATTATGTCGAAATAATCAATAATGATTGCAAAATCCATAAGACTGTTTCTTACCAGGTGAAAGTGTTGTTGATGAGCGCAGGATGAGAAAAGCTGTGTAGACTATGAACTATCCCACCACAGGCAGTATATTTATGGCCGTATCATAGGTCATAAAAAGTCCGCTGTTTCCAGCACATGATGCCAATTTCCCAGTTCTCAGTCAACATACACCCCCGCGTGTCCTGGTTTATCTACTTTCAATTCTACTTTTGATTGAAAAGGTACTGGAGACACATATTAGAAAGTTTATGTCTACATACATACATCTAATAAAGCGAAGCTGTCATGTGATCATCCTCGTCTTATTGAAGAGTGCAACAGGATAACACTAATTTAACCTGATGCCAGTGAACATGACTCATACCCGAGTATGAGTTTTATAGACTGTGATACTTCTTTTAGTTACACGAGTTTAAATAATGAGTTGAAAATTAAACACAAAGATAATAATAATAAATGAAACTTAATGATAATTAAGATAATATGAAATTTCATAACACAAGAAAAAACAAAGGTAGCCCATAATAAATATGTCTGGCTACAGAAAAGTAAACAATAAGAACAATAAAATAGCCTTAATAAGGGATTGCGGTATATGACATTGTGTTAATGTCAACCACACTCAGGCTATGCTAAGATAAGCAGCTGCTGGTTTAGCCTCATATTAACTGTTGCTGTTCTTACACTAAACTGTTTTACCTTTGAAAAGTTAAAACAATTTAAAAAACAACTGTATACACTTTAGGAAAATGAAAACACCTTCATTTAAATAATGACGTTTTAGAGTTAGGAATAGTGTGAATATTATTCTGTCGTTACATTAATTAATTTATTTATGCGTGTTCAAAACAGAAAATGACAATATTGAGAATTCAACCTCTGCTCCAATAAGATGATCGTTTATTAGAAATGAAACGTTTTGTCATCTCTCCACTGGTCCTTCGTTTATCCTTCCTTCTTAGTCGTTTTCCTCACTCCCACCTTGATGCTCGCAGGAAGTCCCATTGCTATCAGCTGATCATGAAACTGACAAGGTGTAAAGAAATTAATGAAGTAATTTGAGTTTTGTCTAGGACGTTTTTTTTTTACATCATGATTGAAGTGAGGATCATATTCACACTTTTACTAACATGTAGTTGATTTTTGAACACTCATCATTTTGTGTCTCACCTCAACTGACACCAGCTTTTTGATGTCGTCCTCACTCAGCTGCACTTCAGAGGATAACGCCACTCTCAGGTTAATCACATGCTCTGCAAAGTAAATCGTGCATTGATTTTAGAAACACACACATGCATCATCCTGAACTCATGTTTTTGGACCAAACAGGGGTTAATGTTTAGTACAACCTTTCAAACCCCTAACCCCATCTACCTGCCTATTTTCTATCTTTATATACCACCTGGGTGTGATGCAGACTTTTACACACCTGTTTTCCTCTCTGCAGGAGTCGATGGCGTTGAATCCACCTGAGGGGTTGAAGGCTTCTCAGATGACTTTGTCTCTAGAGTCGTTTCATCTAAAAAAAAAAAAAGGACACACGATATTGAGAGCGAAACCACAGAGAAATAAAAATCTCAACATTTTCACTCACCGGTCACGGGTCCTGTTGGTTCAACTTCTGGGGTCGAAGGTTCCTCCGATGGGGTCACGTCTGTGCCGACACTGTAACTGTAACCAGTGGTTGGTTCTTCTGTCTTGGTGGTTGAGCTGTTTGAATCTTCCCCTACACACTCGAAAAAAAAGTTGTGGTGCTGAAGCCATAAAGCTGTGGTAATCAAAATGTGATTTCAGATTTCTTTACCATCTCTCTACAACACACCATTGGCTGCCGTGATGGTTGAGGTTTGCCCTGTGGCCACTGGTGTCTTTGGGCTCACAGAGGTGGTGGCACCTGTAGCAGTGGGGGTGGTGGACACTTCTTTGTCTGGAGTTCCACCTACGATGCAGAAATAATACAAATGAAGAAAAAAGGAAATCAATTGTTGGTGTGTTTCTGTTAATGACCAATCGGACATCAGACGTTGGAGCATGATCCACCAGACCGATGGATCATCTCAAAGGAGAACCCGTCCTCTTATGTCGACATTGTTATGGTGACAAAAAGTCACTCACGGTTTTCTTCTCCATAGCAGATAAATGTGAGCTCCCTGCTGCACCGTTCATCCGACCACAGGCCGGCGTTACCCAGGTCGGTCGCGATGCAGCGCTGCCCTCCAATGTTATCAGGCTGTCCGGGTTTCCAGTTGCGGTAGGTGGAGTCGCTTCGATCAGACCATTGACGAGTCCTGCACAAAGAAACAGATGTTATATGATATTGTGGTGCTTTTAGATATCCATCACCCCATCCGTCCGTCCATGCATATTTACCACACCTGTACAACCCAATCCAGACGCTCCGGTTCTTTGCCAAGATCTGAACTGCCAAGTTGTCCGTCTTGTTTTTGATGCAGACCAGGTCAGAGTAGTGCTTCCTGCAGTATTTTTGAGCGGCTGACCAGCTCATCTCCTGCTCAACAAAAACAAAGCGCTCACTGGCATTGTTGGTTCCTGTAAATGGAGGGAAAGATCAGTGAACATCCGACATCGACCATCAAAGCAGGATGGCGCTTCAGTATTTGGAGACGGTCTACGGTGGACCTGATGGAACAATGCACAGCAACTTTGGGTTTTCTGGGAGTCAAAGTTTTTGCAGGGCATGTTTTGAAGTTATAGTGCATTGAGCCTTCAGGGCCACCATATGTTTCCTTGTAATAGCATTTAAGTGTTTGTCTAGGAGTCTATTTGAACACGCACCACAGATGAATGGGTTCCTCAGGAAGCACTTGGAGTCTTCCCACACTCCTCCACTCCACATCTTCACACACATCTCTTCCCCATTGAAGTTGTCCGGTTGCCCGTAGTCCCAGTTTGTGTAGTTTACATTGCTATAGTAACGACTGGCTACGGAGGACCACCTCCAGCTGGTGAGGTTATCAAACAGCCCGATCCAGGCTGTCTTTGTGAAGCCCCCAGAGTTCTGAGCTGAATTCACCAGTCGGTTCATGTCCTCCACGTTGAAGATGGTGGCCAAGTCGGCGTAGTGCCTCCTACAGTACGTCTGGGCATTGGACCAGGACAGAGCGGTGTTGATGAAGTGGTACTGAAGGACGGAGAGGGCCAGAGGACAAAGAACTGTGACGGAGAACAAAAGGAGTCATCAACAGGATGTCGGTCAAGGTCTTCTTAATCCATCTCTGCCAGTCTTTAGAGGGTTGGAGATTGAAATTACCTGTGACCAACAGGAGGATAAAACCTCTCCACATCATGTCCAGGCAGCTTTCTTCACACTTTCACTACAACACAGAAGAACATTCACTTTTACCATCATCTTTAAATCTCACAAGGTGCACAACCCCCCCAGGCAGAGGTGCAATCATATATCATTTACTCTAATATTGTAATTAAGCAGATAATACTTCAGCTCTTGAACATGACAAGATGTAAACAGGACCTTTAATTGCAATGGAGTTTTGTTTAGATGTATAAAATGCTAAAACTTTTATCAAAATAAAAGCATCTTTTAATCTAAAGAATCTTTTCCGTCATCACGTACAACTCATGCATGGAAAAACGCAAAATCCTGCCTCGTCCAAAAGCACAGGATGAGAAACAGTCATGAAAAACCGGCATCAGTCCACTCAGAAATTTAAATAAATCTGCTATAACAATAAACTTTTCGAAATAAAACAAACGCTTTTGAAGACAGATGAAAAAGCTGTTGTTCAAAATCCAAACAAGACAAGAGATAACAGTTTCATGACCTTTAAAATTTAAGCAGAAACTACAAATGAACGGGGTCCACTGACCTGCTGCTGCTGCTTCCACGCAGAGGTTCGTCCTCCACGTCACTGCCCAAAAACTGTTTTCACTAAACCGTCTTGTAAATCATCGGGACACTCTTCAGGAAAATGTTCTCGCCGGACATGATTTTCCAGATCAGAACGGGTTTTTGTTTGTACAGGGATGAGTGTGGGTTGGGGTGGGGTGGGTCGAAAGGTGACCAAGGTTAAATCCCACTTTAAATACTGGATTGTTGAGTTTCAGAATAAAAGCTTTTTTCAGCAAAGATTTAAAAGTCCAAAGGTTAAAGTTTTTAACTCATTAAAAAACAGGTAGAACTTGCTTCTCTGTTGCACACTGGTGTTTTCTGCTACCTTAGCTTTCATCTGCTGTAGGTTAATTATCAGTTCTTTGATCCGCCTCTCAGACCAGTTTCTTAAAATCACTGCTTTTGTAACATCTGTACACCAGAATCCAGGTGAGGTTACGTCTTGAGATTAATCTGTTCCTCAATGGTGGGTGGTTCCACTTTGAACCATTTTCTGTGAGTTTACTTTTTATGGGTTGTGATGTTATTTTATGATGGAAAACGTATTTGATCTAATCAACAGGTTCTTCTCAGTTTAAGTTCGAAGGAGGATCAAATATAAGTTTTGCGTTAAAAAAAGGAAAACAAGCTTAAGCGTCAATAAAAACTGGAAACCGAAAGTCTCAGCGAACACGTTAACCTGTGAAGAACCGAGACGCTGCTGCCACCCTGAGAGACATCACATCACCGTTGAAAACAAAACTACAGTTCCTTTTAATTTTATTACAAAAACAAAAACAGGATTTTCAGAATTAACAGTACAACATATCTACTCAGAATGAACAAAAAAGGGACAAAGAGGAGGACAAGTGCTAGGGAGACTGTGTGTGTGTGTTTGTGTGTGTGCTGTCTGCATGTTTACAAACCCATTTTTTTAAAAAAGAAGAAATGATCAGAAAAATGTGTATCTGCCCCTTTCAAAATAAAAGACAATGTTTCATCTTATTAGCACGATTTAACAAAGACCGAAGAAAACATGAGAGGAAGTGATGAAGAGGAGGAGGAAGAGGGGGAAACCAGAAGCTTCTCAGTTATTATATAAAACACTTGGCAGAGGATATGTCAAGTCCTGTCTTTAATTATCCATTAATAGAAACTTGTCTCTCTTTTTTTTTTTTTTTAAACAGAAAATAAACAATGCTTGCAATAAAAACCCATTTAAACACACGCGCACACGCACGCACGCACACACACACAGACACACACACACAAACATGAAACCCTGATGGATGGATGGAGGCGGGAAGAGG